>JAUEKX010386683.1:0-19425 GCA_031834005.1 Dendronotus venustus
GATCTTAATAATTTCTAAATTGAATAAACTTGATATTGATCATTCTGACTTGGATTATTTTACTAGGTGTAATATTTTAAATCAAAATCCTGTATTAACAGCAAGACATTTCCAATTTAGAGTAGAAACGTTTTTCAAGATTATTATTACCCATGGAACCATTTTTGGAAAAGATGGAAATTAGAATATTTGACTGAGTTAAGAGAACATCAAAAGCAGAAATCAGTGAAAGGTTACGATGTGATCAACGTAGACGATGGTGTGATCATACAAGGCGAGTCGAAACAAAGAGGTCTGTGGAAAGTTGGTGTCGTTACTGAGTTGTTGCCGTCCAAAGATGGACATGTTAGAGGAGCCAAAGTCAAATATAGACATAACGGGAAAGATATTGTGATATCACGACCTGTGAATAAGTTATTTCCCTTAGAGGCTGAAATTAACGATGAAAGGGACGATACGGTCGATATCAAATTTGTTGATGATAAAGACATAGTAGTTTTGAATAGTTTATGAAAGAAAAAAAGGAATAATATATATATATTATGTTTTATTAGGTTTACTTTCGTTTTTGTATATACTTGTTATATTTAGTTACTATGTTTATTTCATAGCCGGGGGAGGATGTTACGTCACTGAATATCGTTCTCTATTTGTGGCTCTTCCCCGTTGCCCGTGTATAATCTTTGATTTTAAAAAACAATAAGTTAGTGTTTATCGTGAAGCATAAAGAAACACACGTTTATTGAAAACCGGGAATTCAATCTAAAATTATAGTTTTCGCTAGTGACAGAAAAGGCGGCAACTTACTTCAAAGTTCTACCGAGTAACATACGACAACTCGAGGATTATGTTTCATTTTGTAATTTAGCTCAAAAGTTTTATTTTGATAGAGCAACAGCCCGTATTTTAAGTGCTACGTAAATTTTCGAGTGTATCGACATTAGCCATTCAACTTTGCAATGTCCGTTCCATTTGTGCTTATGGCAATTACAATCGATCTTTCATGCTTTTTAATATATACAGATATACTTATTTATTTATTTATCTATTTATTTATTTACTTTTTCTATCTCTTCTAGTCGTCGCTTTATGATCTTATTAGTACTATTAATTCAAGATGACGAAAAAGATGAAAATGAATATTTATCACTCCTTTTTTATCTATTAATTCAACTCTTTTTCTTCTTCTTCGTTTAAATAATATCTGAATATCTATATCTGAGTAATATGATAGACAAGACTCTATTAGGTGAAATATACGTTCTCCCTTTTTCTCTTTGTCGAAAAGGCGCTTAAGTTACTTATATGTTAGCGGTTAAGTTACTAGCCATTACAATAAGAGGCTTATTGTTTTTCTGTAATTTTAGGATTTGAAGTTAATTAGTTGAAAATAAAAAACAAAACAAATAAATGTAGGATTGAAAGAAGTTTTAACAAAAACCTTCGTATTTTCACGATGGATGAGTATTTTACATTTTGTCGTATCGAACATATTTACTATTGAATAATTTTTCTCATTTCTACCATTTTATACAATATCCCAATAATCTTTTAGTTTTTTGCTTGCACAGATTCCCAGTAAAGCTGGTAACTGAGAACCTGTAATTTCTTAGATATATCCTTGTAAATCTTTGATATTAGGATATTTATATTGGATATTATGGTTAAAATGATGATTAGAAAATAATAAATTTTAGTAAAATATAAAGAATTAAAAATAGCAGAAGACAAAAGAACACCAGCACAAGAAGCATCCTCATTAATAAGCGGGTAAACTTTTGCGATGGAAACAATGAAAGACGAAGAAAGCAGTGAGACGATCAATGGCAAATGGGCAAAACAACTTAAACATGCTTTCGTGAAAGCTAGTTCCGAAACATCATCATTAAAAAGAATGAAATTGTAAGTCAAACCGGAAAATCAGACATCAAAGTGGTAAAACTAAATAGAGAGATAGAAATTAATACTAGTTATCAGAGAAATGATAAATATATATGTTATGAAAAAACGTTACAAAACTATATAGTGATTATACAGCCAAAAGTGGTTAACATTGTTTCTAAAATGGGACAACAGATTGTAAAAGACTCAGACGGTTGTGAGAAAGGAAAAATGTTAGGTATATTGTACATGGCGAAAATGTGGCATGGTGTGGTCTCAATATTAAGAGAAGCCAGATGTTAATATAACTTTAAATGCTGTATTACCCTATTGATTTGATCATTGAGTATATTCGAGCTAATAGCAATAATAATCTTTTGTTAGTCAAGCTCCTAGACCGTTTTTACTGTTGAAATTTCACATAGAAGTATAATTTCTATATGTTGAAAACACTGTGTTGTGTGTTGGTCAAAATATTAAATGTTTACCATTATACGAAATTCAATTAATTTCTTTTCATATAGACATAAATCAAGTGCTCAAAGTAGACAAGGTATTTTGCACTCCAAACACGGAGAAAGTGGCACCAAAGTTTTCACATTATACGGGTAATTCAGAAAAATTGATTCATTTATTTCTGCTAACAAGTTAGATTTGTCGTCTTACTCTCTCCGAGAGTAAAATCTTCATATTAATACTATTTTTATGTGATGGTAGACTATAAAAAGCGTTTATAAAATAATTTAAAATAAACAAAATAGAAAAAAAGAAATCCAAAAGAAAATTCAGAATTTATATCTTCTGCATCCCAATGAAAAGAAAAACTGATTCATCCTTTGATATCTAAATTCTAAAAAAAATTCCTACACGATAGATTTGCCTTTAAATAAGATGCTTGAGATCAACCAATTCATTTTAATTTCATGCTTGTCCAAATGAGTACACCTCCCTCTTACTTGTGAACACATACCCAATTATTCAAAGCCGTTGTTGGTACATGCCATCCAACTTTCGATTGTTGCACTGACATCTTGATGTTATTTCGCTCCTAAAAAAGCAAAAAAGTAAACCAATAACAGAAACTAAAATTCATATTTTATATAACCTTTTGTTAGACTAGTTTTTGGTATGGATTTAATTTATTTTCTAAAATATAATCCGAGACATATAAGTTACGAAAAAAAGATTATAAAAAGATTTAATACTTTCTTTTCTTTCTCAAACCATATACCTTAATTTAGACGACAATAAAATATATATAAAGCAACATGTGATGGTACAAAGGTTTTAAAATAGCAGTCTAAAGATTTGAGTTAGGCTGGTGTGAGTGGGGAATTTACAACAAAACTAGCACTTGAGAATGGGGAATTTTAAACATATTCTTGCCTAAAAGATGTTTAAATTTCGTCAATTTGTAGCAAGTATACGTACCCCAAATACAGGTATATTGTCAGGAGTGAACGATTCCAAGATATATTGACGAGAAGTTTGCCATCGTTGAAAATCTACTCTGCTTTGAGAATCCAAATGAAATAAATGGTCTCGAAACAAATCACGTGACACCATACCAATATTAAAGTCGTGGAAAAGGATTGTG
This sequence comes from Dendronotus venustus, assembly GCA_031834005.1. Lineage (NCBI taxonomy): Eukaryota > Metazoa > Mollusca > Gastropoda > Nudibranchia > Dendronotidae > Dendronotus > Dendronotus venustus. Next base: position 3,479 of record JAUEKX010386683.1, read on the forward strand.
TATAGAATGTAATAATCATCTAGAACACTAAAGAAAAGAGGATACAAATTTATCAGGTTTACAAGGTTTACAAGTTTTTTCCAATTAAAGTAGGTTTTAAATTAAGAAAACGCTGCTTGACATGTTCTCTGAAACTATAAGTTTCAATTGAAATTATTTTTTATTCTTTATTAACATAAAACGAAGAGTACCTTTCAATCAAAAGATTGCGTTTAACTTAAATAGTTTGTTATAGTTATCGAAAGGATATAAAATAAACAGTAAAACAAGATAGTGATTTTACCTTGACCCAGCGAAGAAAATACTAGAATTTCTTTTCAAATAAAGTAACAATTGTTGAAGTTGTACATTTGCAGGTGGTATTGGGTGCTGAGTCAGCAATTTTTCTTTCAAAATACCCGCACAGATTACAAGACATTTTTTATCTTTGAAATTGTCGACAACATCTCGTACCTATAAAAGAAGCAATTTCAATAATCATAATTTATTTTTATGCTTATTCTACAATCACTTCCTTTAAAACAATAATTTTAAAGATTCAAAAAATTTGTAAAAATAAACCTGTTATACCCTAATGCTCCAAATGAACGCCCACTAAAAAGCTTAAATTATTTAATAAACGTCCCTCTTTAATCAAAGCCCTCCTCGAATAAACGATAAATGTGTTTTTTCGAAAGACATTTATCATAAAGGAGACGTTAATTTGAAAGAAATGAGAATCAATAAATAAATAAAATTAATTTTTATAAATACTGGAAATTTTCTGTACAATCCTTTTTTAAAACTTTTTCTAATCTTCTCACATATCTTATTATTGCAGGATGATGATGTTGTTATAGATTAGTTTTGATAGCCTCGTTTAGGCTTTCTAGCGTGCTGTTTTAAAAGGAAATATTCAGTTATGATAAAATGTTACAAGAATGCTTTTTTCTCAATTTTTCTTAAATTTAAAGGACGCCTCCTCTAATGAACGTCCCCTGTGCGTTTATTCGAAGAATTACGGTATTGTTGCTGATGCTTACTTGGTGTGGATTGAATCCTTTAGTATAATAACCAGTATTCAACGCATCGATAATAATATCAAACGGTCCGTGTTTATCAAGGAACGTTTCTAAATTACTAAGAACAGAGAAGATTTCCGGATTACTGGATAACGATCGTCTTGTGCTCGCAATTTGTCGTAATTGTTCTTGAGTGCCACTAACAAGTGTGTCGTAAAATCCATAGTGGTCGGATTGCCGTTGTACGCGATTGCGAATGTTAGAGTTGCGACGCTTACGGTTGGGATCGGCAATTCGTAAATTGGCTTTCGAAGCAATAGTTGATTCGACGAAAGCCATGAGGTTTCTCTTCAGGCGGATTAAACGTTCTTCAGTTAGCATGAATTCATGTAGTTTGCTTTTACATGAAACACATTCTCCACTAAAATCAATGAGTAAAAAATAACGACACAAATTAAACGAAAAACTATAGAAAAAGAGTCGTAGAGAAATGATTAAAACAAATATTGCAATGCGCGAAAATTTCATCTCTTTAAATTACTTTCGAATTTGCGGAAATTTATCCTAATGTTTTACAAGCTTTAGGGCACGCCACAGTTTCGATGATTAATATACTTTTGCGATTTAATATTTCTATGCAAAAATATTAAGAAATATTATCGTGGTACCTTTACATTCATCAAATTTGTAATAAGTAGCATAACTTTTATCGAACATAAACTTACTTTTTATCTATTTCGACTATCTCTATTTTCCAATTATTCGAACTAAAAACAAAATACAAAAATTTAAAGCATACGAAGGTTAATATTTCATAACAGATTGATATGAGAGAAATAATGTGTTAAATTATTTTCCCGTATCGATTACAATTGAATCATAAATTTTAAACTTAATGAGCAATTGATCAATTGAACAATAGCCTTGTTCATATTATGTTTTGGAAGTAGTTCACATTAAGTGAAAGTCTCGTGCCTGAAGTATTCCGTAAACTAACCGGAATACCAAAAAGAACAAAATCCAAAAACCAAACACGTTAATAAAAAAAAAGAGTACTTACGATAGAAACCATTTCTTTAATGCATTAATGGAAAGATCATCAAGAGGTTCACACCCATACTCTTCCATCGTCAGCAAACACGTCTCAACAAATGAATTCAATTTCATCTCGTTCCTTTTCGACACCATATCTGCGCATGCGCTAATTAAATCAGTGAAAGCAACGTGTATAAATGTTTTTCTTGTGTTTTCAAGAAGATTTTCGAAATATTCGGTTGCCAGTTCATATTTTTGAAGTCTTAAACAAAGCACTATTAAAGGAATGAAGCTGCGTCCGTGGTAAAGCACCGAATTCTTTTGCATGTGCTCGAAGTAATATTTGACTCGCTCGAAGTTATTTCGGTCCCCAAAATGTCTCATCATAATCGTGTAAGAGGCCTCGTTAGCTTGTTTTGATTGGATCATTCGTTTGAATAGCATTTCGAGATTTAACTCTTCATTTCGTTTAGAGTATTGGAACAAAATGCCACTTAAATCATTCCTCCATTTTTTGATGTCTTTTTCGAGTGGATCATGACGTTCAACAAGTAGTAATAATAAATCGTGAGCATATTTCATCAACTGTTTGCTCTCATAATGATCAAGGCCACCACTTGTTCTTGATTTTAATCGAACTGATGTTGCCACGCGAGGAACAACAAGAAAAGTGTAAGACGAAGGTCTATGATAAGGTATCTTGGTATAAATCCCACGAAAACAGTTGGTTATGCACGCCGAAGTAATTTCTCGACTAACACAAATCGATATTATTCTGTGCCATGACATAGTAATAGAACTCTATATGTTTACATATATTTTAACATTGAATGCCTGAAAGAGAAAAGTTGTTACAATTAATAATAAATGTTAATAATATGATCTTCTGAACCATAAAATCCTTCTGACTGTTTGCTTCTGAGTATTTTAAAAATCAAAACATTCCTTCTAGTTTTAATTCTACAAAAACTCGTTTCAAGCATTTTCTAGTCAACACAGAAAAGATCATTAATAAAATGCTAGGGAAAAATCGCGGATATTACGACATCCACAAAATCTCAATTTTGACAAAAAAAATAAAAAACTAACAAATTCAAAAAAATACTGTATTCATTAAATTTCGCGAATTTCGTCTTCATATGCAAAATGAATATCTCGAGAAAAATTAGTTTCCGCTTTATTCGCAAAATTAAATTCTACACTAATTAAAATATTACGCTACTTGAAAAGTATTATACAATAAGTTTAGTGTGAGGAACATAAAATCCAGTTAAGAATAAAAAAAAACGAAATGTTGAACTATTTAGCCATTCGCGAACACAAGCAAAAGACCTTTGATTTGTGAAATTTTCTGACAACAAAGTATATACAATAATAATGAAAACTAATATCATAAACAACTGCAAGTGCTAGTTACATTATAAACACATAAAAAGATTAGGAATATAATGATATTTTCCGTAACTTTTCAAGTACTTTCCTTTCTCAACGTAGTATAAATTAAAATTTTCAAAATAAAATATTTTCAAAAATAAATTAAAAAATATATCAACACTATCAACATTATCAAACAAAAGTTAAACCTGTTTAAAATATTAATAAGGAAACCTAATTTAACCAAGTAGAAGTATTTAACAGTATCCACTAGTTATGTAAATTATTACATTTAATTTTAGATTTTGTTTCTGAATCGATTTTTGATATACGTATATACGATTGGATGAGTATAAATTATTCGAGAGCTTCTGATTTTCGGGAATCTTTGCTGATTAAATGAAATTAGAAAAATCTCACCCAAAAATGGAGTTAAATTAAATATTTTCTATAGCAATAATATACTTTTCTTTTTCATAACAACTTAAACATTTAAAAAATAAATAAGTTGTGAAAAGGATGACAAATTTCTTTGAGAGAAACACGAGAAAAATTGTTTACATTAGCAGGTACCCCAACTAACTGAAGAACTCGATAACAAAGATATCATTAGAGGTTGGATTCTTTCCTTTCAATTCTCGTCTTTCAAAAAAAATTAATGTTTGACCAATTTTTTTTATCTTGAATTTCTTAAACATATAACGGAGAATATAATCTAAATTTAATCTCTATATTTCCCCTACTCTATAAAAGGATGAAATTATGCGCGGTTAAAACACTCATAATTTAAAAATTCAAACTCAAACTGCAATTTACTGCAAAAAAAAAAAGAAGTTTAGAATGTAATGTTCAGTTAGGAAAGGTTCTCGTTAATTTAAATTGACATCGGTTTGGTATAGAAGGACTGGTTCTTTTGACTGGAACTTTGATATCACTCTTCTTCTGTAACATTAACAACGTTATTCGGTCAGATTCTATCTGGTGTTCAGTCTTTGGCGCAAAACACCGATGTTGTTGCCCAGACAGTTTTTTTTCCAGGTTGCGGATTTTAACGTGTTGCTGTGTTTTAGTGAGTTGCCCACTGCGCAATTGTTTTTGTGACTTAGGTATGGGATGAGCAACCGGGAGATAATCATCGAAATAAATGCCTTCAGAATTTCTACTTGGTGAATTGCTGTTGAATTGAGAAGTCTCTTCTACAAATAACGGACTGCGATTGATTGACAGCCGTTGCTTAATTGGTGAAGCAGACGCCAAGGAATCATGAGATTCGAAGAATGTATCACGTGATATAGTACTGTAACCACTCGAACTACTTTTTCTCGCTTGTACTTTTTCATGGCGTTCTCTTTCTTTCTGTCTGTTCATTTTGTTTCTGTGCAATTTGTCAAGAAGTGAACTACTGCTGGATACGATAGCTGAACCGTCTGACGTTAAGATATCAGTACTCGAAGGTTGTCTAGTTGCATTCGAAATAGGTCGGTAATGATTGCCACCCAACGATATGCAAGAATTACTTGGAGTGATGAAAACCTCGTTGGTCCTTTGAGAATCGTCGGATAGAATGGACTTTCTGGAATGATCGACACTACATGGTCGAGATAATAAAGAATTTGAGATGCAGTCATATTCATTGGAACGTACAGTAACTTCATCTCCTCCTTCAGATACCTTGAACTGAACACGCTCCTTCTTGGGTGGTGACATAGGATTCTTGAATGAACTCAAAATAAATTTGACCACGTGATCTTGTGATTGTTCAGGAGTATCGCCAGTGGTGACAACTTGATTTTCCTCACCAATAGGAGATTGCGGGTGAAGTTTGTAATGAGCAGGCTCACAAGAAGGAAGTAACAATTTACGCCTTTCAACGATACCACTTTTATCGTAAGGTAAAATTATAACGTTACTAGTTTTCTGTACAAAACCTTTTCTGCTTTTCGATGCAATATTATTGTTAGCATCTGTTGACTCATTTGGGTAGTTCTGTGTTTTCTCTGCACTTGATTCGTCAATATAGTAATCGATTGTGGTGTTATTTTCGAGAGTTAACGATGACATGCTTTTTCGTATTTCAATGGATATGACACCAGCATCGTTTTCATTTTTTATTTGATCCCTGGTAATATTGGTTGTCGAATAAGTGGTTTTATCAGCTGTGTTCATACTTCTCTTTCTATCACGAATCACCTGTGTTTGCGATTCTTTCATTCGCTGTGCTTTCAGTTTGGTACTTAAATTGAGGATGAATGTAGTGACATCTGCGGTAATGGGAATTCTATCAGGAGTGGTTAAATCAGTTTCTGGTGTTGGTGTTGTGACATGAAAGTTTTTTTGTTGTCCATAGTTATTGCTTGTTACCAGACTTTTTTCAGTGGTCGGCAGCAAATTTTGAAGTGTTGGTTTCAAGCCACATTCGCTATTCGGATTAGGTGAAGGTCGTTTAGGTATTGGAGTTCGAAATGCATGTTGTTTTTTAAGACTTCCGCGTACATCGATAGTAGAATGATCTTCAGAATCGGCATCGTATTCTGGTGGTAACTCTTTCAACTCAACTATGGTGTGCTTATCATCTACATCATCCTCCAAATCGTTGAGTTCGATATCCGAAATATTGGAACGAGCTGATAAAGAAGTTAGATTCATCAATGACTGCATCACACTCTGATAAGAACTAGATATTGCTCGCTCGCTTTTACCAGCAGCCATTAGAGAAAGTGTGCGGTGGTGAACAAAGAAAGGATATTCTAATATATCTTTCTTTATTTTGGTAACGGGGATAACAGGTTTTGTTTGAAGATAGTCATTGTTTAGCAGATCGAGAGTGGTTGCATGCAAAAGTTGTTTTGATGGATCTTCATACACTACTTCTTCAACACGTATACATCGAACTCCATCTTCAACAACTGATTTATCTTTAAATGGTTTTATAGGTTGTTGTTGTTGTTGTTGTTGTTGTTGTTGTTGTTGTTGTTTTTGTTGTTGTTGTGGTCGTTTTAATGGTTGTCTCTTCTGAGGAGTTTTGCGAGTTTTCAATTTAACATTAGAGCGCTTCTTCATCTGTTTAAGGCGATCAGCACGCTTCATCTTGACAGCATTCGTAACTATTTTCGGTTGGTTTAGACTTGACAAAGAAGTAGATTCTACTTTTCTATTTCTAGATAGTGTTTTTTTCCTCAGCTTATCGTACAAACTTTCGTTAGAAATAGGTAATAATTCTTTAGGAGTAGGTACAGGTGGTGTCGATTCTACTTTTATAAGTTGAACTTCGATCGGTTGGGATTCTACCGTCGTTTCATCTTCTTGTTGCATGATTGGTACTAGCGGTTCAGGAGAATCATCACAACGTGGAAATCGAATGACGTCTTCACAAACACTACCATCTGAACTATCTTGGTAAAGAGCTGTTGAAGCAAACAATTCAAAGCTATCTTGAGATGACTTTGAAGAAATGTTAAAACCTTCATTGTCACTATCTTCGTAATCCGATTCTTCGCCAATTGCTCCTTGCTTCATCCATAACAACTCTAAGCCAAGGTTTGGATATGGTACGAGATAGCTGGCGAGAGTTGTCAAGATACTAGTACGTTGTCTTGACGCATAGCTTTCTTTTTGCACCAATGGATCCTCGTAGATGATTGATTCGTTGCCGCTGCTTTCATCGTCACTTTGAACTTGATGACGCCCAGAAAATACAACATAATAAGGGATAGTAAACAGTTGAGATTTGAAGCTGATTAACACCGAACCAAAGTTATTTAGAAAGACAGCATATTTTAAAGTTGAGTCGTATTTGATCTCTGTTAACAACACCTTGTGCTTGCTCCAAATACGGACATAATTGTCTTTTCCACAAGAACAAATAGCATTGTCTTTCTCAGAGATATCAACACTTAATACCGGACCTTCGTGGTCTTTCATCTGCGGTAGAAGTGTTGCTGATGAAGTCTTCGTTGAATTGGTATCCATACCATGTTCTCCGATGAATTCGTTTCGAATGTAACCAGTTGAATAACCGACCACTAATTGAAAATTTTTAAAACAAAAACGAGTAAAATTCTTCTCCAAACAAAGGCGATAGAAACAGCGCAACGAAACAACATTCCATATGCGTATCATTGACCCATCAATTGTATGGAGCAGTGTCAATAGGTGAGTTTCTTCTGTTCTGTAGTCTACAAGCATATCGATAACTGGACTTGTACTGTGTGCTTTGAATGATTTAAATAACCCCCCTCTCTTGCAAGGATCAAGTACTAATACAGTACCGTTACTAAGTCCACACAGCAGAAAGCCAAAGTTGAGAAAGTCATTTGCTGTTTCTTTGGCATTTAGAGCATTTCGATGAACAGTCAAAAGTGAGCAGCAAGTCACATTCTCCTCTGCTTGTCGTTGACTAATACTGCTTGCACCGAATTTCATTTCTTCAGCGATTTCATCGTTAGGTGACAATTGATGGTACGTTTGACTGTTTTTAATGATGCTCTCAAGGCTCCATATAGCGACACGAGTGGCAGGATCAGTGCGCGTGCTGTAGATCCATATGTGGAGAGGATTAAACAAGATATACATTGCGCGGCCCCCTCGATCGAAGGAAACGGAGATAACATTCTGACTGATTGCAATCTCTGGAGGTGGAAGTATGGTGGACCGTCGTTGACCAGTCTTTTTGCTGTAAAGACGAATGCTAAAATCTGTAGTTGAAACGACAACATATTGTCGGATGCCAGCTACATGTTGTGTGATGTTCATTTGTTGGACAGGACAGCGTGTGGTGCTCCAAAACATGAAAGAGTAGTTTAGATTGTAAAGCCGTACTTCTTTCCTTGATGCAGCGTATAGAAGGTTCTTCGTGTGCACTCGCATGAACATAATACCTTCTGAATAAGCGTTTATACTGTAGATTTCACTGAGCATTTGAAGTGAAAAAAGTTTGATTGTACCATCTAGTGAAGATGACAAGAATAAGTTTCCATCATTTGGATGTACAACAACGGAAGTGATGATACGAGAATGACTGAGTAAAGTTGTTACTAAACCACCTGTTGGACTGTAGATACTTAATTCTCCATTAATGGAACCAACAATCATGAGGTTCGCTTCCTTTGAAAATGTACACACACAAAAATAAGCCATAGAATTACCTTCGAGATGAAACAAACAGCGCCCTTCGAAGGAGTAACAGTAAATGCTACTATCTGATAGTAGGTACACACGACCCAACTCGTCATCACACTCAGCATTGGAAAGGAGCAGAGATTCAGCGATCTTAATTTCCCTTAGCAGAACAATACTTTGAAAACTGGAGTTTCGTTCACGGTTGCAGTACTTCCAGAATTTAAGCTTGTTTCGACACACAGTGATCAGTTCATTTCGCTTGTTACTATACAGTAATCTGGAAACCGAGTCGCCGTCACTCTCTTTGAAGCAGACTTCGTGAAAATTTAAGTTGTATACTTTGATAGCAAACTCTTTGGTTAATGCGAAGTAAACATTGTAGCAACGTGAGTATACAAGGCTTAGTAACGTGTTGAATTTGTACGCTTCAAATTCCATCATTCGTTTCACAGGGCTGTTCAATGTGTTAACATGCCAACTGGAGACACCTTTTGAATCGAGGATAATGTAATCGTGTGTTTTGGTGTTGTGAATAACATCTTTGAAATCACAATGTTTTGAAGAATGGATGTACTCACGAATCAGTTGTAAACCATACGGTATAGATGTGAAGCCTTGCAAGAATTCCTTCTCTTCATTATTCTCTTCCACTTCTTCTTCTTCTTCCATCGTTCAATCAACTGAGTAAAAAAAGTCATAAATAAATCAATAAATTCAAAAAACCTTCCAAACATTAAGTCAACAGATGATATTATTCCCATTGTTTCTTATAAAAAAATGAATTGAACCAATAGTTTTCTTAACAAAATTTAGTAATTTTGAGACTTAATTCGTTTTCTCTCTAATTCTCTAAAATTTCCTTTAATTACAGTTTGTTTATTTATTAAAGGCTTTTAGTCAGCTAATTTCTTAAAATTTCTTGTAGACTAGTTTCTTATAAAAAAGGGAATATAGATTTTTATTTACTCACTTAACACAGTAGAACAAATTCTGCTTGGTGTTTTTACCTTTACTCAGAAAACACCAAAAACATCAGTATATTCTACTCTCCAGAAGATATGACATCACTATAAAAAACAAGAAATAATATAATATAGTGGATCAAATTAAAATTCGACAGAGCAATTAATAAAAAATTAAAACAAGACAAAAACAAAATACAATGTAACTATGACAACAAAGAATGAGTAATCTCATATGAAATTGTGAGATAATTTTTTCTTTGAAATTGTATTCGGTTTAAATGACATAAAAAAAAGTAAGAAAAAAAGACAAATGAAAATTAGATCAGTATTTTATCGAGATTAAAATAAAAAGAATAAACGGTAAATATATAAAAGGAATATATAAGTTATAACACCGCTGAGTATATTTATGGCTGATTATTCAAATACAGAGAAATGTTACGATGTACAGAATGTACAAAAAAGTCACTAAGGATATAATTTTTCAGTATTATGATCTAAAACGAAGTATAGCAAAACAAAAACTGGAACACAAAATCTCAAACGTAAAAGGTGATCTGTCTGGGATATAAAACGAATCCTCTTCCGAATAGTGGGATAACATGGTAGATTCAATCACTCCTTTCATGCTGGAAGAAAAACTTTTGGATGTCTAAATCAGACTTTCTTGACACGTGTGAAGAAACTGCTTTTCCACAAAATTTGGTACTATATTCAAAGTTCTTTGTTTCCTTTATTGCTGCACTTGCGGACATCATGGTGGCTGCTGGAACTATTGTTTGCGGTGTCAATAGCAATATCAACAAAAATAATAACAACATAATTTGGTTGGCTATCATTATTGTTATCCATGTTTTCACCACCAGAATCAAGTATTACCTATGTTGTATATATTTGTTACAAAAGAAAAATGGAAACTGTACCAAATAACAGAGATTCTGTTATCATAAGTTTTTCATGTTCGACAACAGGCTTTCCAGATCCATTACCACTTCCAGAAACAACAGCTTATGAAAATTTGTCGCGACGTCTTAATTTCTTTCATAACTGCTATATCTTCTCTTAAATAGTTGCTTTGATTCCTCAACTCTAATTTCCAATATTTGTGATCCAATTAAACTTTAAAAGGACTGATAATATTCTAACAGATCTTTACAATTTTCTTATTAGTTTTGTCCACAGACAAAGTCTTGTAATGCTTGTGACGTCATTTTAAATTATGCGCAAAATCGTGAACGCGTATACTTCTTGAGGTTAGTGTACCTGGGTTGGATCAATTATATGCGAAAAGTTGACCTGGGTTGACTCACCTTACCAAATATATACACGATCCAATTAATAGGCTTTTTTACCATAGGACGAGTTATCTATAACTCAGAATTTTAACCCAACCCAGGTCAACCTGCCTCATATAATCAGGCCCTTAGGAAAACAAAATTACAAGAGCAAAATTACTCATAATTTATTCGATAATTTATGTGCGATAGTGTGATATATACTATCTAAAACGAACACTAATAGAACAGACAGGTTTGCCTTTAACGTCATTTCTTTGGAACAAATTCTGAATTCTGTCCCTTTTTATTAGTGTTATTTACTGTTTATATAAAAAGATAAATATACATAACACTCAAAACTATTCATTGGACAAGTGACCAAAATTTGTCTGATATTATTTTGTCCGATAAGGTCTTTTAATTTTAAGAAAAGTTAAATACTGAAGCAATACTATCTATTAAGGAGTGAAATCCTAAAGGAACAATGACTATTTTGGGAGGTTGATAAGGAATATCAACTATTATTGCTAAAAGCTGTAGACAGAACTTGCAAAAGGCGAAAATGCTCAAAACTTATACCTGTCATGGTTTTTTTTCAAAAGACATGTGAACAGTGAATAACAATAATGCAACTGTTTTTACGAATGTAAATTTTCCGGTTTCAAAATTTCATGTCTGCTAAATATCTTTTTCTGACTATGTTAAATTAAACCTCCGCCAAATTTAATTTTTTAAATTATACCAAAATAAATCCATAAAATAAAAAAGAAAATACCGTACCAAAATTTCTCCAAACAAGGTATAAAGAACCAACAAACAGTCATTTACTTTTGTTAACTGGTAATTTGAGTGCCATTTTGTTTACATTTCCAGGTTTAATTGCTGATTAAAAAAAGAAAACAAAAAACGTTAAATTTAAAAATAGATTTTCAAAAATAAACAGATATCAAAAGCGTGGAGAAGAAAAAACAAAATGAAAAGGCAATTTGATTTAATTTGATGAAATGATTGTTCAATAGATATATAATAACTTGATTCGTTAATTCGCATTTGTACTTTTATTTTGCTATTCATGTATTTTGAATTTATTTTTTGCTATTTGACTAAGTATTTGTCTTATTCGTTTAATCAGAACATTTCTAAAGCAATGTTTTAGCAACAATACAGTCTTTATTGGCTTTGGATAAAAGGTGGTTTTATTATAACGTCATCTGCACGTTGAATATCTATTCCTATAGTGAATAAATCATGCTATTCAATAAATAGTGCAATATCTACTTTATTATTAAGCTATTAAGCAAGCTTTGAAAACACGATAAAAATTAGAAATGAAGTCAGTTAAATTGTCTTATTTTATTATTATAATAGTTATTGACAGGGTGACTCTTGCAAAAGCATTGAAAGCATTACTTACCATTGCAATAAGTGTTTTTGATCAAATATTCTGGTCACATCTCTCTAAGGCCATCTAACTGTTGTGGCATCTTCAATACATTAATTAGCTTCTTCGTTTCATTAAATGACAATATATTCATGACTGAAGAAATTAATTGGAATTGTAAAGTAAGTATTTCTGTAGAATCCTTACAACAAATGACTTTACAATGTATTTTGGAATAGAAAGATTAACCACAAAATAAGTATTTTTCTAATGAATATCTAAACAAGCTTGCAATCTAGAAAAATAATGTAGTAGTCTGCAAACTATTTGGTCATTAGATCACTGCATTTTGTAGAATGAGTACTAATATTTCTATTTTGACCTTAAAAATTAATAAAAATAATAGTCAAATATATGATTGAAAACTAAAAATAGTTAAAACAATTCGTTGTTTCAATAAATAATTATGATATATATACATATTATATATAAAAACATTAAACAACCAAGAACATAAAAACTTATAAAAAATGTTAATATATATATATATATATCTTTCCCTATCAACACAGTAATTCTTCAAGATATCTCAAGAGCAGTTGAGGTATATTAAATGAAAGTATTTGATTAAAAGAGTATGTTTTTAAAGTCTCTAAAGCACTCAAAGTCTTTAAACTCTTCATTGTTTTACCAAATCTCTTCCGGTAAACACATATTACCTCTTTCTCGCCTTCCGAAATAAGAATGATTACCTGTGTTCCAGCAACTAAAACTTTTCGTACGTATGGTTCTTTGAGATGTATTGGAATAGTCAAAACAAAATCTATAGTTTGAGTAAAAACATTCACTGCATAGATCCTTCCAGTAAGTCTTTTTGGTTCAATAAAAAGATAAACATTCCGATTACTAACACCATGACAATGGTAAGAAGGTTCATCATCTCCATTATGATTAAATACATCCTTTACACAAAATTGACTAATGATTGGATAATTACTATTAGCATCATTTTGCTTGAATACTTTGCAGTTGATTAAAGAGAATGATGGTCGATCTATACTTATCAATACTTCACCATGTTTCCTATCAACAGCCCAGTAACAATGGCTATAACATTCTTCTGCTAATGGATATAAAAAGTGACTAGCTAATATATAAACTAAGTTATGACTCTGAATTAAAATTTTAGTCATCTTCTGGTTACATTCAATAAGGGGATCAGCGTTAGATCTTGCATTAACTGGAAATGGTAAGCTGAAGAGAATATTTGTTAAATCCATTTGATACTTATGTTCTATAGAAACCTTGCGATCTGATATCTCCACATTGAAAAAGTCGAGATAAAAAGCATCACTGTTGTAGTATGTATTACTTAATGTGTCTCTTGTTAAGCCCCATGTTGATACAATAACTTTACCATCAGCATTAATACAATAAGCATGTTTATATTTCAAAAATGATGGACTATCTCCAGAATCTTCTGTGCTTGAAAATGACAAAATATTCACATTGGGAAAGAAAGTGCCTTTTGATATTTCCTGGTTGAACACTAACAACGAAATATACACTTTCTCTCCAAGCCCATAACCACGCTTTCTTCGTCTCCTGTGGTCACGTTCATGTGCATTTTCTTCAGAATTGAACATTACCACATATGAGGCATCATAACTGATGACATAATCATAATCACGAATCAGCCATGAATGAGAATGAGAAGAATTTGATGTTTCAATTAAACCATCCTCTTTAAATTGATATTGATGCATGCTCAAAGTTATAGAATCATGTTGCTCAAATACTGAAAAAGACTTGCCATTATCTGTAAATCCAGCAGCATAGACATGTGTATTGAAATCTGGATCAAAATCAAATGATGCATTAGGGAGTTCCATACAGATTAAATGTTTAGAAATATCAAATCCATCAATGTTTGTTTCAGCATTACCATTTAAATCTTCCAAAGACTTTGGCAAAAGAGAGCAATTTGGGTGGTTTTTAGAAGATTGTACATTAGTAAGCAGCTTTTCCATTTTAAGTAAGCTCTAAAACACATACAAATAATACACAAATTATAATTAAAGGGAAATATAAGAAAATCTTTTGCTATGATTTTTATGTTTGTACTTTCAGGATACAAAAGAAGTTCCGTATAAGGTAATTTGCCATATAATAACAAATTTTCACAACTAGCATTTATATATTAAATTACAGTATGTTATATATACATTTTTTGTTAAAGTATTTGTAAAATTATTCCTTTTATTTCATAGATGTATAATAGAATCAAATAGTTTTGTTTATTGGAACTTGTTTTGCACATAGTTAATTTAAGCTTTAATTACTCTGCAAATGGCATGCTGTAAACAAAATCTCACTTAATGTTGAAAAGACTGAACTCAAATAAATACCTAACCTGGCAAAAACAAGTGCTTGAACTCTCTTCAAAAGTATAATGGTAGCTAATGGTGTATTATCTAAAGATATTTCACTATGTGCAAACCAAAAACCCTAAATCAGGTTCAACTATGTTTGTGGGTTAAGTGATCATAATTTAATAAATATACATATTGCTATACATAAAAATATCTTCTAAAATCCATAAGCTTTCGAGAATTTCAATAAACTTACAATAGTCTTATATTTCAGATCTTCTAAATACTGACTGGTCAAACTTTTTAATAGCAACCTCCTAAAGGTTGCTGACAAACATGCCCCTTTAGTGCATTTAATTTTAACCCAGAGTGACTCATATTCCTTGCTATTCATTTTTAACTAAACAGTCATGGAGTAATTCTCATGACAATAGATAAAGACTCCACCTCCATGACAATCTTGATTCAGACGAAAAAGATTATATATAGTTTGAGATACTGATATCAGCATCAAATGTCCTGATTAAGTTTGGTCTCACAGATTGCCAGCATGTCAAAATTACTTTGATGGAAAAGTATTCTGACATCATCAATTTTACTTTTAAGACCATTAACATTGAGATGACCTATTATAAACCTTTGACCTTCCATAAAACTCATTGGAATCAAGTTGAAGGTTGACGGAAGTGTCATTATTTAAGAAAGAAATTTCACCGCCTGGAAGTTCATGCATCAGGCAGCAAGAACATAAAAAATTAAAATAGTTTGTCTGTGCATAGTTAATAGAGAATTTCTATTAACTATGGTCTGTGAGAGTGAAACATATTCTTTAGGTGAAACTTAGCTACAGACTTTAAGCATATGGAGCATGGGTTCTTCACGTCAAAAATCATCAGCCATAACAATTATATTGCAAACTTTTACCAACGATAGCGATATGCATTGTATCCTGATACTTTACATTTAAGACTGGTTTAATTAATTGATCATCGATGTTAGGACCATGTGGTAAAAAATATGTAAAATCAGGTTTCACTTTCGAAAGACAGACACATACACGCATGCGCACATGAACCTCTCCATTCGAAGAAATTTTTGGCGCGGATTATTCAAATAAAGTACCGAACAGTTATTTTACAAAGATTAATTTTAATGAAAATTAACAAATCACATTTTCTAATTGACTCAAGAAAGTAAAGAACATTTCCAGTTTTCATAGAACAAAAACGGAGGTCAATATTTTTACCACGAATTACACGCACGCGTTTTATATAAAAACGTCTAAATTTGGGCTGATACTGGATGTGTTTTATTATGTTTTTGCTTATTTTCAGCCTAAATGTTTTATTAACCCTTTAAGTGCCGTTGTTCACTATAGTGACCATCTGGGATCAAAAATACCGCGTCTGCTTCTGGGAGCCGTA
>JAUEKX010386794.1:6282-19421 GCA_031834005.1 Dendronotus venustus
TGTCTGTTCACTGCTCGAGAGGTTACTTTCGTTCTATACATCGTTGAATGTTCCGAACTATTTCGTACGCTGCAACAATATGATTGACCACCAGTCGTCTGAAGACGTAATGGAAGTTGTTCGAATACTTCGAAGCATGAAAGACAGGCTGAACGCATTGCTTTGCCAGTACATTGACACCTACCACCATTCACCCATCTCCTTTGGTGATACAACATTCCAACAACAGTTTGAGCAACATATCAATCAGTTTTATAGGACGTCTAAATACATTCTGTTGTTATTGTCGCTGGCAAATTACCTGTTAACATTGAAAAAAGAGTCCCTGATGAGCCACCAAAATGAAGATACCGAAAAAAGAGAATGGTCTTTATTATATCTGATGAAAGCAATATCTCTCCACAGATCGTCGATGTTGAATTCGAAAGAAACGACTTTAGATAATGAATTGTACTCTAAGCCTTCTATGGATTTCGAAGGTGTTTTGGAAACTTTGGAAATTTTTATTTCGGATGACAAATTGAACGTGGAAGATTGTGGAGTTGTAATGTTTGCTATCTTCAATGTTTTCCTGACAACATTGCCTTGCATGGTGGATGAATGTTTTCGAAAGCACACCAATCGTAAACAGAAACTCCGATCCTATCTCAGTAATCCAGTTTTCAAAAATATTTACTTATGGTTGATCCAGTTCAATGACGAGAAATGTATTGGAATCTACCAAGCTGTCAAACAACAGTGGAGCACGAGGCCTTACTTTCACACACCAGACGAAGTTTCACAAAAATTCTCGAAACTTATGCTAGTCTCGTTAGCACAGCCGACACGACAATCTAGATTAATCAAGGGAACGTTGATACGAAATGCATGTGAAAAAGATATTGGTACTTTGATGGTACCTTTGTACGAATATTTTCTTTGTAATGATCTTCAACCATGTGCGTTTGTTGCCTTGCAAGTAAGGGCCTACTTTTCAGACAAATCACTTTTGTGGTGGATCACCTCTACAATACGGAATCACCCTTTTCAAGATATCAAGCGTGGACTGGTAGAAATCCTGTTATCAGAAAATATTTTACGGAAAGAATTATCCGAAGAAGAAATTAATACGTACGAAACGCTTCTAATAAAACTCAACACATTGTTAGCATAATTACCTTATTAGGCATCCATTCTCCCAAATAAGGTATTCTAAAGGCCAGTCTCCACTAAACAGAAAATGTTACGACGGCGATCATTGCTGTTGCAACTTAAGTTATAAGATTTTCAAGCGGAAAATGTCGAGAGACAAATAGTAAAAATGATTTCTACTTTTTGCCTCTCGACAATTTTTGCGACTATATCATAATATTGCTCTATAAATTTATAATACGCATGTTGAGCAGCCGAAAATGTGGCCCGTTACGAAATTTTCATTATTATCAATTGTTAGTTAACCCTTTAAGTGCCGTTGTTCACTTAGTATACATCTGGGGTCAAAAACACTGTGTCTGCTTCTGGGAGCCGTAACCTTTGACCACGTCAAATTGAAGGTCAATGATTAGGCCCATATGAAAGAGAATTAAATTCCCTGTCGACTGGTACCAAACATGTTTGATTTTGACAAACACAGCACAAGTTGAGCTTAATACTCAATTTTCAATCTCAAAAAGGACACTTTTACAAAAAGGGCCGGCACTTAAAGGGTTAACAAATGTTAAACCTTTTTTTAAATAATCCTTGTTAATTTTTTTTATCAAACGGCGATTTCTAAAATTATCGTATTCAAGTCTTAGTTGAGTAGTTTTATTCAAAATTTTAATTTTAATAAAACAGCAGTTTTATTATAATTATTTTTATTGTTATTATTTTAATAAAGTATGTTTATTAATATTGTTGATACAAGCTAGAGTCAACTCTACTTCCCCGACATCACTCATAATTTTACGTCTGGAAAAATGAGATTTCCCATACGTGATTGTGAGAGCGTGTAATAATGAATAATAAGTTTTGACGTCTCTACATGTAGTGGCATGTACGCTGTATACGGGTGTTCTTATACTATACTAAAATAGAGCATTCAAATTAATATACAAATGTTATAGAAATAAAGCATAATTTATAATGAAAACTTCTTATTTAAGTAATGTATACATGGTTAAAAGGCATAAGCTTGCCAGGTCCACAGGAGAGTAAGAAGACAATATTAGTGTAAAATTCCCGAATGAATTTTAGGTAGTTAGAGACACAACATAACGCGGATTCTTTCCGTTATAAAATCTTTTTAAGAAGAGAGCGAGGCTTACCTCGCCTTTAACATATATACAAAAAATAACACGCGGAGCTAATGCCCACGTGACCAAAATATCACGTGATCAAATATGTTTTCAATTTTTACAATTAGCATAATAAATTGTTGTCTTAATGTTACTTTTGTGATTGTTTGCATTTCTGTTGCTTGGAATTACTCGACAAGACCTTGAAATTATTATATTGCATAACATATTACATATTTTCGTTCCTTTTGTAGTTTTTTTTTTGTATATCTGTTGTTTTGAAATACACAATAACACCAGGCAATTCAATTCCACTATTATTCGCATCAAAAATCTGTTCCATTTCTTCCAAATATTGTTGAGAACTTCCAGATTCTAATGGTATTTTCAACTTGCTTCCAACAAACTTTTGGATTTTTGTAGAGTCATCTCGCCTCATGTGATTTCTATAAAGACCAACATATTCAACTGCAACATTATGAGTAATTCCACTGCCGCCACCATCACCACCACCTGCCATAGAACTATCACTACCACTTGACATAGAACTTAATCCTGCTCCGAGACCAGCTCCACTTAATCCAATTACAGTATTACCAAAAATACCAAAACCAACTACACCAGCACTCTGTAGAAGAGAGAAAATACCACCAGTTGCTCCACCATAAAACGCTGATTGTGCGCCAGCAGCTGCACTTCCTGCTGCAACTCCTAATGTATATTAGAAACAAAAATAATTAATCATTATTTAAATAATCGGGAAGTTCAGCACTTTTTATTGATCACTGATTAATCAAGAACATTATATAATGAGCCTTTTCTACTCTGCTCATAATGGCAGGTCGTACAGGGCAGTATTAGAAAGAGGAGATGTGTAAATTAATGTGTGTAATTGTAATTTGTACGTTCGTTAGGTGGAGATGAATGGAACTCTAGAGCGATTTGATGTCTGTGTTACGAAAACATCTTAACCTTTAGTTGGGTTGCCCAGTTTCTACTTTAGCTTGTGTTTTTTGCTACATAGCTTCGCAGTCTTTCGCTACCTTCTTCCCAAATTTCTTTTAACAGCTAAATCAATACTAATGCAATTCGTTTATAAGCAACTAATTTTTTAAAACATAATATAAAAACTTCATAAGTTCTGAACGAAAATAAGCATAAGTAACTGAAAAGAATTTTTAAAAAACTTTGAGAAACTATTGAAGTATAAATTATTATTCTTTTGAACGAAATTAGAATTTACCCAATCCTCGTGCTTAAGTCTCAAAGGAAGTGCAACGAGCAGAGGGATTGCAGGATTGATACAATTATTTTATATAATAAGATGTAGAAAAAATAAGTGTTTGCCTGAAGAAGTAAACCCAGCTGCCGCCAAAACAACAGGAGCTGCAATAATCGAAAAAGCAGCACCTACAGCACTTCCTCCAGCAATAAACCCTATTCTTTTCCCTATAAACAAAGGAATGAATAGTTATAAATAGAAATTCTTCGCACAAGCAACCAATTAAAAATTCTAAAAAAATTGTTTTCAATCCTTTGTTTTATGATACCCAAAATACGTTATGATTATATTTCCTGTTTAATAAATTTTGCTACCTACAATTGGTTTTATCTTCAACAGGAAAATATATGAACGGCAGTATAACTTCAGGTATTCTTGCTCTGAGTTCACTTATTTGGTTGTCTGTCAAGGCGATGATGTTATCGTTATTCATATTATAGCCAGCGTTGTTTAAATCTAGTAAGATCTCTTGTGATGGTTGACTTCCATCAGCATGGTAAATAGTAGGGTTCTCGTACATTTTGTAATAATATTGCTATGGAAATGATATATCATAACTTCTGAGAATAATATTATATAGCCTAATTTTCGAAGACGAAAGACTATTGGCTGACAAATATTAAAAAACAAAGTTCCCAGCCGCGGGACATCAACATCGAAACAACGTCGATGTTTGGTTGATTATTCCCCTTTTTTAAAAAAAATGAAATATAAAATCTCTCTAAATAACAAAAATAACGATATATTGCAGCAGCAAATACGATCTTTGATTAAAAATGTTGGTCAAGAAATATATAAATACAAAATATAAAGAAGGGAAATTTGGTAGATGAACTACAGGTCAAATAATGTATATATCTAAGTTACCTTGCGTAAATAGAAATTATTTTACAAAAACTTCAATTATCGTGAGTCGATTAATATACAAAACTGCGTCTACTTAATCCTAGATTTCTATAAAACTACATACTCATTATGATATTAAAGTCAAATAATCAAAATGTAGATTGTGAAACGATATGAAACCAATACAAGAAAAACCCGTAAATTATGCAGAAAATCAAAGACAAAACGAATAAAGAAGGGTGGATATTAACAGCCAACTGCACTTATATGGCAGGGTAAATTTTTTTTTTTTTTAACAAACAAAAAACAACAAAGAAATACAATACACAAACTCTTTTGTGTGTAAAATAACCTTTATTTATTTAGACCCACAAAAAAAAGAACAAATTGTAATCAGTAGAAAATACACTTAGTCTTATTTAGGAATTACACTAATATTCAAGTTCACAGCAATGGTTACAACAATGATATCCAACAAATGAATCCACTTTTGAAATGGGAATAATTGTATTTAACATATTAAATTTTTGTAATCTCCCAATCACCCTTTCAATGTGTAAACGAACAGGAACATTAGCGATTTGTCTTGAGTTATCAACATCTTCTTGTGACATCTGCCTTTTTCCTTTAGTAAATGCTGATGTTTTCAAAACAGCACCACAAGAAACAAATTAGTTCCTCAATTGAAAACCACAATCAGCTAACAAAACATCTTCGTCCTCCAAAAGATTCAGAAAAACCACTCTGCATAGTTATCTGTTTATATGATACACTTTTCAAAATAGTTTTCCAAAAGTGAATTTGCCGAGCTAAAATTGAAAACAAATAAAATGATAGTGAAATATGTTATTGCTTTGAAGAAAAATATAAGAACTGTAGAAAAACATTTGCACTTTACTAGTATCCATTACAATTGTTTAACATATTTAATAGTTAAGTAATACGTCATAAGATTCTAAAGTATCAATCAGATAAATACAAATATATATATAATGAAAACACTAACCATTTTCGCCCGCCGGGCTAAATCGAAATAGCGCGGTCTCACCTTTATTAATAGAGCTTTGTAACTTTTTATGTCATCATCCAAATTCTTTATTACAAACAAATAACTTATGAACAAAAAATCTTCTTTGTACATAGTTTGATCAGTGTTCAAAAAGCAGAACCCAAGTCAGAAATCAAAACATAATTAAACAGTTTTGAATGCAAAGGGAAAATAAATATTTATGAGCAAGAACAAAGCTGGGCAAGTACAAAAGGTATTAACTTATTTCAATCAAATTAAAAATACCTTAATAACAACATACACAAGCAATACGTACCTTAGTAGAAGAAATTTTAAGAAGAAGAAATTTTTGAAGAATTTATGTAAAAATTTGATATTGCGAAAATTAATTCCGCAGAATATTTACAAAAACTACAACTCGCAAAATCTCAAAATTAGTTAACCGAAATAAAAAATTGAGTTGAAAGATGCATCCAAGAAGGGCAACTACAATTTTGTTCTTTTTATTATATGTTCTTACAAGACTTATAACAAACATGATCATTCTATTAAAAATTATATTCAAGAAATTTACAAATTTTAACCATATCCTTTTTCATTTAGCGAAAATTTCTTTCATTAATGTAAAGATTTTACGACAATTTATTCTATCGATAACAATAAAACAAATGGAAATCGATTATCATTAATTTAATTTTTTTTCCACGCAAACAACATTGGGTATTTTTATTTCCTTGCAAATGACCAAGGTCAAAGTGGTCGAACTCGCTAAAATATAATTAGAATAATAATTTTAAACAATTATTCTCAGTATAATTTTCTTTAAGAAATTTATAGTTTTCCTACGCGTATGTGAGAAAAGCAAAAAAACAATATATACTGAGAAACATTAAAAGAAATTTGAATTTTTATTTTCCCCAGGATATACCGACCCTTTTAACTCCTCTTCTGATCATTGAAGATTTATTACGATAACATGTGAAGCTAATATGGTAAATATTCGTTTAACATAATAATGTTAAAGGAATTTGTAATAAATAAATTGTGGTCTCAATGTTACAATATTTTGTCCCATTTGTAGTTTTTATTGTATTTCCGTTGTTTTGAAATACACAATAACACCAGGCAATTCAATTCCCCTGTTATTCGCACTCAAAATTTGTCCCATTTCTTCCAAATATTGTCGATAACTTCCAGATTCTAATGGTATTTTCAACTTGTTTTCAACAAACTTTTGGATTTTTTTATAGTCATCTCGCCTAATGTAATTTCTATAAAGACCAACATATTTAACTGCAACATTATGAGTTATTTCACTGTCACCACCATCCCCACTTGACATAGAACTTAATCCTGCTCCAAGACCAGCTCCAGTTAACCCAATTACAGTATTGCCAAAAATACCAAAACCAACTACACCAGCGCTCTGTAGAAGAGAGAAAATGCCACCAGTTGCTCCACCATAAAACACTGATTGGGCGGCAGCAGCTGCACTTCCTACTGCAACTCCTAATGTATATTGGAAATAAAAATAATTAATCAGGATTTATATAATCAGGAAGTCAGGCGGCCTGGTTTTTTCTGTTTCCCTTTATAGCTTGTGTTTCTTGCTACATAGCCTCTAATATGCATTTTTTTGCTACCTACTTACCAAATTTCATTTAACGGCTAAATCAATAGTAATGTTTATAGTATAGAGAGCTAAACTTCTTTGAAATATACAAACATTTATTACAGTTGTAATATTATAATATATCTCATGGGAAGTTATGTACATAAATAATTAATTATCAATTACACGTTTATAATCAACTACTTTTGAGTTCTGAACGAAAATAAGCATAAGTAAATAAAAAAATGTAAAATTCAAAGTTTTACAAAAAATAGCAGCAGTTTTGAAGTGTGGTTTTAATAATTTTATTTCTTAATATACGGTATCTTTTTTTTTTACGAACTTTCTTGAGTTAGAGTTCACATAAATAGATTAAATGGGTTAGATAAAGTTTGAGATGACTGCTTTTCTCATTTTCTCTTACATAGTTACGAAAATTATCCAAGTAGAAATAGCCAACTATTAAGCAACTTGAGATTTAGATATTGGCTAAAAATAATAAGCAATTTGTGATCTGACCAAATTCTTAAGTTGCTTATAAAAATATTTGTGTAGCGAGAAACTATTGAAGTATGAATTATTATTCTTTTAAAATAATTTAGAATTTACCCAACACTTGTGCCTAAGACTCGAAAGAAGTGCAACGAGCAGAGGGATTGCAGGATTGATACTATTATTTTATATAATAAGATGTAGAAGAATAAGTGTTTGCCTGAAAAAGTAAACCCAACTGCTCCCAAAACAACAGGAGCCGCAATAATCGAAATAGTAGCACCTACAGCACTTCCTCCAGCAATAAACCCTATTCTTTTCCCTATAAACAAAAAATTGAATAGTTATAAATAGAAATTCTTCATACAAGCAACCAATTAAAAATTCTAAAAAATTTGTTTTCAATTCTTCGTTTTATAACACCCAAAATACTTTCTGGTTTTTTTCCTGTTTAATAAATTTTGCTACCTACAATTGGTTTTATCTTCAACAGGAAAATATATGAACGGCAGTAAAACTCCAGGTATTCTTGCTCTGAGTTCACTTATTTGGTTGTCTGTCAAGGTGATGATGTTATCGGCATTCATATTATAGCCAGCTTTTTTCAAATCTTGTAAGATATTTTGTAGTTGTTGACTTCCATCAGCATAGTAAATAGTAGGGTTTCTCGTACATTTTGTAATAATATTGCTATGGAAAAGATATATCATAACTTCTGAGAATAATATTATATAGCCTAATTTTTTTAGACGAAAGACTTTTGGCTGACAAATAAAAGATAAGGTTCCGGCACATAAACGTCGAATCGACGCATTTCTATACAATTATGACCGCTTTTTCGAGGTATATTTCGACGTTGCTTTAGTTAATGGTTGCCAATTATTGACTTATTCAATGGAATAATGAAGTTTTTGAATTAGGTGATAGATTTAATTCATTTAATTATAGTGGAGTTTGTCTATTTGGTACGGAATATGAACGTGAGATACAGAATATACAAAAAATAATGATTATTTTAGCTTTTGCAGTATTGTATTATGTACTAGTTACAACATCAATGTTAATTACAACAATTTGAAACAATTAACTTTTTAGAAATAAAGTAAAATATAAAATCTCTCTAAATAAAAAAAACAACCATCCATTACAGCAGGAACTCTGATTTTTGATTAAATATGTTGGTTAATTATTATTATTAAGCAATATTTATACAGGATATTCACATTTCAGCAAAATAAATTGTTGCTATCAACATTTGTCCTGTTTTATATACAAAATTAATAAAATATATAAATATAAGTTATTGAATAAAAACATAAAAGGTTAAAAGGTTAATAAGTAAAAGAAATACAATATGTTTCTAAGAAACAACTGTTATGAGGAGATCTAAGTAAACAAATATTTTTTGAAACATACTGAAATATGAGATAAAATAAGTAAAATGAAATGAAACGTTAAAAACTTTTATATAATTCTAAAATTCTAAAATGTCATGTAAAATATCTACTTATTAACGAATAAAAATTATTTTGAGAACTTCTAATCGAGATTGGAAAATCGTTAAAAATTTTTGCTCCCTGAAATTTAAATGATTTTCTAAAAAATTCTAATTTAACCTTTGGAAGTTTCACAAGTGTATTACTGTTTCTTGTAGTTTTTGAATGATGGTTTATTTTAATGTGTGGAAACATCGTTGTTCAAGCACTTCTTGACAATCTTACATGTTTTTTTCTTCATAGGATTTTCAATACTATCGACGTTTTTTGTACCACCATTTATCTGCTTAGCTCTTCTTTCGATCGAACACTGTCTTCGCTTTTGAGTTGTTGATAGCTGTAAATTTATGAGCAAACTGTAGAGAAGTAGCGGCGGGATAACCATTTCGTATATCTTGTAAGCAGCTTCAACATTAAGATACATCCTCATTTTCATTAGCAGGTTTAATCTTCTACTCGCTCGCTTGTATGCCTTGTCAAAATTGTCATTTTAATTTAATGACTGGTCCAGTTCATTTCCTAGGTAGCAATAAGAACTTGTGTGATTTATTTGTTGACCCTCTATGTCAAGCTCGATGTAGTTCTTTTTCGAAAGCCTTTTCGCCGTACCAAATAGCATTGAAGTACCAAAAATATCTTTGAAGTTTCTTAATCTCATCGTTAAGTACGTATTCGATATTGTTCACATTTTGATCTGCATAATAGATGATGGTATCATTAGCATACTGGATGCACTTTGTTAATAACTGCTCGGGAAACTCAGCAGGGGCGTATCTAGGGTTCTGTCACTTCTGCCTTGGCAGAAGTCATATTTAGCCTAGAACCTTTTTACTGCTATTAAATAAACAGTTTTTACTACTCTTTTAAAAATCAATTTCATTGTCCCACCTTTGCCCAGGTGTGAATCCGTTTAAGTTTGCCACGAATCGCAAATCAGCAGAAGATCGAGGGCGCGCGAGGGGTGCTGATTCTCTTCGCTCGTTGCAGTTTCGTTTTCAATAAAAATAAACACTTCGGCATAACCTTCATACATAACAACTTTTCCCTCGTAATTATTATTATTTATTATTGAATTTTTACCCAGGATGGTCTCTTTAGTACTAATCATACTGCTATCAACGAGAGCCCTGCCTTCGTTGTGTAACACCTACAACGGAAATCTATGGCAATTAGCAGCGAGAGGTTATCCTCGTCACTGTGACTTGAACCTCGACCAGCAGGTTACGATTCGAGTGCCTTAACCACTCGGCCACAGCTCCACAAGGTGTGAGAAAAAATAAGCATTAATGTGCGGAAAGACAGAAGCAGCCAAAACGTTACCGGTACCGCAACTTATGCCTAGAAAAATTCTAGTAGTGGAAATTGCTGAGCGCCCATGATTGGTAAACGTATATTTAAGAAAAGGCAGAACTTACTCCGCCCGCCAGCCTCTCTCTAAATTTCCGAGCGGTCTGATTTTAAAAGGGCAAGGGGGAAATCATCTTCTACACTAGTACTACTCTATCGCTAGTATCACAAAGCCACCAGTCAGTAGCGATATGATTTCTAATATTAGAGCAACTTTGGAAACCAACAATATAGTGTTTTTAAACAGTGAGTTTAATAAGTTAAAGCAAAATTTTATCGTTAACTCGTTTGGTAAAAGAAGGAGAGCACCAAACAAAATCTTATTTCCAAGAAAATTCTTTGTAAGGATGTTTGTGCTAAAAGCTATACACAGTTCAACGTCGATTTTCCAAACACCGGATTATCCGAATTCCCGATTTTTCAAATTATTTCCTTGGTCCCTTGATTTTGCCTTAAGCAAAATGGGAGCCCGATAGAAAAAAGGGCGGGATCACGGTTTGCCGGGACAATTTTTTCCCATATAAAAATAATTTTCTTTTTAGTCCCGGCAAACCGGGAAAGTTTCGTTCAATGTGTGCATGCGTGGAGATCATAACAAAAACAAAAATCATAACAAAACCACGTGACAGGACGTCTGTCCCGGTTTGCCGAGATAAATATTTTTCATATAAACAGAGGCTGAAATTTGTCCCGGCAAACCGAGGCTCCCGTTTAGCCGAGACAAAGCC
The DNA here is from genome assembly GCA_031834005.1 of Dendronotus venustus. NCBI lineage: Eukaryota > Metazoa > Mollusca > Gastropoda > Nudibranchia > Dendronotidae > Dendronotus > Dendronotus venustus. The sequence continues at coordinate 17,350 of JAUEKX010386794.1, forward strand.
GGGACAATTTTTCTCATATAAACACTCCCTTAGCAGCCATTTCCCAACAATAATTCTCATCTTTCCAGATCAAAACAATAACAATACTCAAAATGTTGGTGTTCTTTATCAAAACAAAGAGATTCTTTCTGAATATTCAATCAGTCAGGCTCTAAAGCTTGAATTCCATAAAGAAAGGAATTTAAATAGAAATTTGTTCGTTCTATATCAGCATGGATAATTAGTGGTTTTCAAAAATATATAATGTTATGTTTTTTTCTATTTTTTTTAGCTCCGAGGCCAGTGGAGATTGCTTATACAGCTCCTTGTCAACGTATTTGGTAGGAAATAATTCTTTAACTACTGTATTGGCGCTTATTAGAACTATTTTTGAACTCAGAATTTTATCATCCCCTCTTTCTTGAGATATTTTGTAAGCATTCGGACATTTTTGTTTCTATAAGATCTATTTTTGTAATTTCTTTGTCTGATGCAGCATTTAATATGGGTTTCCCGAAATGTTTATTTTTATCACGAATTTGTTCGAAATCGAGGCTGGGCTGTATAAACACAATTCAAAATGGCGGATAATACAAGTGATATGCAGCAAGCTACTGATGTTTTGCCTCGACTTTACGCAAATTATAAACATAACGGGAAACCCGTATTCACAAGGTTTGTCTTCTGTGAAATAGATTGAGTTAGAGGCTATTAACATATGATCTGCTAATATTTGGTCTTCAGTAGACCCTATATAAATAAATATATATATTATATAATATGACACAGATGTATATATTATTGTACGTTATTGAATAGAATTAAATTTTTTTCATTTTAGACACATTTAGCAACACTAACTGAACCAAATACAATTTCTGAGGATTTGTCGTACCTGGATCCATTTCGTCAATCTAATATTCACAATATAGTTCACAGAAACAATGTAAAAAATTGTCCAAAATATGTTACCCAATGTGAAGTATATAAACACGGGCTTTGTCATTCTGCGCACCCACCCACTCCCAACCACTTTTCTTATAAAAAAACCCCACTTTCATTCACTTTTCTTATAGGAAACCCACTCCCATCCATTTTTCTTATAAAAAAACTCCCTTTTATTCACTTTTCTTATAGGAAACCCACTCCCATCCACTTCCAGTCACTTTTCTTATAAGAAACCCACTCCCAGTCAGATCAATGGTACCAAGAATGGTTGAAGTATGCCATGGTAAATGTGTAAAACGTCTTTTACTAGCTGATAATGGCGATTATCTTCTTGTCAATTCTTTTGGCCATTCAACCTATGTTTTTAAAGGAGAGACATTTTCGAAGAAAGGTCCATAGTACGTGCATTTTAAGAACAAATGCTTAAAAGATTATGCACGATTAAAGCACGCAACAAAAATACAAAAACTTCCGTTTCCATTTGATAGAGACTAATAGAGACACCCTAAAACATTTATCAGACAATGAAAAAGCTACTTTGACAGGTTTTGGTTTGCGATGTTAAATTTGTATATATACAGTATATATTAAAGCAAATTACTACAAGATTAGACCTTTTTAGACTAATTAGTTCCTTAAAATTTGCATTTTGATAAAAGTCACGGGGATTAGATTTTTTTTTTATAAGAAAATCAATGGAAGGAAGGTTTCTTATAAGAAAAGTGACTGAGAGTTGGTGGGAGTGGATGGGAGTGGGTTTCCTATAAGAAAAGTAAATAAAAGTGGGTTTTATAGACACCCCTGAGTCCTATAGGCACCCCTTGACGTCAAAAAATTCTTTTAATAAAAACAAAAAGACATCCAGAATTCTTTAGCAAAAAACCCAGAAGATGATGATATCATATATGAGAATATTAACACCCTTTTTTGATTAATTGCCTAACACTGCGTGATTCTCAGTTTTCATTTACACAAGTGTTGACTTTGAAATCAACTCTCAAACCTTTCCGCCTCTTGCTGTTCATTTTTTAAAAAGGCAAAATATTAAAAAGGAATAATAGGCCTCTATCAGAGGCGGATCTAGAATGTAGCAAATACATGCGAAGGAGAGTGAAAATAAAATCATTTTGTACTATTTCTCACTG
>JAUEKX010386904.1:0-19420 GCA_031834005.1 Dendronotus venustus
TATCGACATAATCAACATTTTGTAACCGATATGTTTTCTTTGAACGTGTGTAATACCTAAATAGAAAAAGAAGGAAAACCAGGTGAACATCCAGGTTTAACCACTGCGATATTGTAGCATTCATTCCCTATAATCAGACAAGTGATTTCCAACAAAAATGTAATTTATACTCTAGACTTAACGCTATAAAGGATGGGCCTTTTAGGGAATTTTTCTTTGAAAAATTATTACTTAATACATGAAATTTGGCGCACAACTTTACTATTTAACGAATATCAATTACTCCGTAAAAGTTTGATGTAGTGAATATTTTTGACGACGTCCGCAAAAAACAGTGTTTTCTGTTAAAAAGCTTTTTATTTTCTTCATATTGAATATCAAAATGAGAGTGCTTTGTTTTAATTTTTAATATGTCTTTTGTAATGTTGTGTTATTCGGCAATAGTAAACGAGGAATAAAAAGAATAAGATCGATAAATATCGCAATTATGAAAAAAATAGTTGTCATTTTCTAACGACAAATTTAATTTTCTAAATCAAACTCATTTTTTTTTATCTATTTGTTATAGTTTTGATAATTTCTTTAACATAAAGCGGAAATCTAAGTCCGTCAGGCTTCTTGTTTTTTACTTCAATCGACACTTCTGATGGCATTAGTAGTACTTTCCATTTTGAGTTTCATGCATTACTACACGGCGTTCAAAACTCCCGTCGGCGTTCAAATCTCGCCGAAACGTAGTGGTCGCAGGTGCGGCGTTCAAAACACCGTATTCCACTAGCGCCAAACGCCACATAATAATTAATAGCTAAGGGAATTTGTAAATATAACGGGGTCAATATTGTGAGATTCAAAACTTAAAATTACACTGCAACTAGTCATACACTCCAGGACATCTGGAGCATTTGACAAACTTAGGTTTAAATAAGCAATAGGTTTAAATAAGCGATAACTACATCGGATTAAAATAAGAAAAAGAACCACTGAGTTAATAAACGATTAGCGAGGCAAACGACATCCGCTTCAAAATAGAACGGTGCTGTGCTTTAGTATGCAGAGCATAAAGTTTCCGCTATGCCATGACAACATTAAAAATATTATCGTGTCAGCTATACGAACAAGTCCTACGCTAAAAAACACCGTCATATTCATTCAAAAAAAGAATGCATTGACATGCTTAGAAAGAATTTCCTTAATCGACTTTCCTAAGCAACACGGATTAAATTCAATGCCTTAAGACTATAACCATAGTGATGAGCCATAGAAACGATCATACATAGCATAAATAGATGATGAGAAAATTCTTTTAATGTTTAATAGAATCTCATGCCATATAATAACTTATTAAAAACCTACACATTTATTTTATTTATAACTTTCTTTAGACTTGCCACTTTAGGGGGTTCGAGTGTCTTAATTGACCCAGCTGAGACCAAAGCTATATGAACTGACAAAAGTATGGTACACATTTCAGTAGCAATTCTTATAGACAATCTTCTAACAAAACTATGCATACTTCTTTAAAAAAAAACAAAAACGAAACAAACACTTACCTTCCCCGGTTCAGAATAATTGGATTATTTAAATCAACGCAAGTGTTCTCTAGACCAAGTTGTCGGCAAATCTCTATCATATGACTGACGTAATCTTTGCCCGATGTTTCTTCAATTATTCGGCTGACTAGACTGTACGCCAATGATGAATATTCGTAATCGGTTCCAGGCTTGTAGATTAATGGATCGCGTTCAAACATAACTAAGCCATCTTTTACGCTTTCAAAATGCTTTTTTACGTAATTTTCATTCCATTTAGTTTGAGCTTGGTCTCCGAACTTGGAAAGGAGAATTTCGTGTTGCATTTTCATTTTATTGTTCTTCGTGGCGTTTTCTGGATCTGCAAGGATTCGTAAATTTCTTTATGTATAAGCAACTTAAGCAACTTTCTATGAAATTGGATGCAATATTTCAGCAACTTAAGATATTTGTCTCTCTCGTGAGTTAAAAGTTTTATTGTAAGATTTCTTTCCGTAAAGTTTATCTTTTCGAAGGTTCTTAATCACAATATAATAGTTAAATAGCTGATGGATGCTTCTACCCACTCCTAGTTATTCCAAGTGTTTATTGGGTCAAAGGTTGGATATAAACAATCTTAGTGTTAATAAAAAGAGATTCAATAACCATCACCTGGCTAGTTCAGTCATTAGAACACTAACAATGAAATCGAGATGTTCAAGGTACAATACTCAGTGTTGAAAACACCTTTTTGAGTTCTGGACGGAACACGTTATATTGATTAACTCGTATATAGTATCACCCGCAGGCCCTACCAAAAACTACCAGACGGAAACATGAAAAAAAAATTAATTAGACGGAATTCCGTCCACAGACGGAAGATTTTCAACACTGAATACTATCTATTCATAATGTATAAGTAAGACAACTTGAGTATCTCAATCTATTACCGAGTGTTGATAGTGCAAAGCCCTAGGATAGTGTTATTTGATCTACATCTATTCCATTGACTTGAAAGCATGGGTCCAGCTCGAGCAAAGTCAAGCTATCTTTTACGCTTTCGAAATGCTTATTAATGTACAATCTTATTACCAAAGTATACTTACCAAATTTTTTCGGGTCTTTAAAATATCCACGGATTCCACTTGTATGCGACAACAACTGTCGTGTTGTTATGGTAACAGGTTTCCCTTTGTAAACCTTTTCAACAAAATCTTTCAGATAAGTTTGTACAGGTTTATCAAGGTCAAGTTTTCCTTCTTCGAGGAGTTTCCCTAAAAAAAAGAAATTTAGAAATACGAAAAAATAATCGATTAATAAAATTTCCTTTTTTTTCTTCCTAATTGCACATGAAATTTCATAATAATCCTTTTGGATTTTTGATGTCATTATCATCGTCAAAATGTCAGACGTCGGATACAAGAAGAATGAAGTTATTGGAGCACTCATAACCGTATCATCAGAGCGCGACTTCCTTTTAAACGGTCTAGGTTTCATATTACTTTGGTATGTGCTATGCATGATGTAAAACAGACCGTGAAACAGATCTTCAAATTAAATATATTTATTCTAAAAAGTTTATATTTAAATCTTCTTGTTTGATTTGTTGAAACATGATTTTGATAATAAAAACAGGAACAACTTTTTTAAGGATAACTTTCTAACTTATTTAAAATGTCACATGTTAACAACGTCAACCAAAAAGTTGGTTAAAAAAACGCGTAAAAAGTTCATTAGATCGTTACCAATGGCAACTGCCGTTAAACTTTTACTGATGCTTGCTATCCTGAGTACCGTCTTATTGGTCATCTCGATGTTATTTTCAACATCAGCCAATCCGATTCCTCCTTTCATTATGACGTCCTCGCCTTGTGAGATTGCAAATGATATACCTGATGTAAAAACGAATATAGGAAATATGAAAATTCTTCGAGTTTTTATCTGGATTTATTTTTATCTTTAGCTACTCTAAACATAGTAACTGCCAATGAGCGTGACTTCTACAAAAAAAAAATGGTTAGCAAAAGCATGTGGATGCATTTTCAACAATTGAAAATGCCTTCCTGGAAAATCTCTTGTTTTTTTTGCGAGGATGCGAAACAGTTTTTTAATATGCTTGTCCTGAGTAGCACAGTTTGGGTAATTTGTACAGTAGCTCATTGGGAGCTGAAAAATAGGTATGCTGGTTTAGTGCAAACAAAAAGCCACTCTCGTTGTATGATTTATACCGACACTAGACCTCTCTCATCTACTTACTTACTATAAAATGCGTTCTAAAATTTTGCAAATGTTATTTAGCATCATCTAATTCCCAGCAGCTCGTATTTGGTGAATGAATAAAAAATTTTTTATGTACTATTAACATATTAAAATTTCAATAACGAATTGTCAAGATTATATCAAATTCAGTTTCTATTTCATATTGGATAATTAATAACAAGCTAGAGCAACAGAAAAAAGGATTCTTCGACAAGATATAACCTGACTTTCTAGACTTGCCATGTCAGGGAATTCTATTCCAAACTTTCCAGAAGCTATGAGCACTGCCTGACCCTGTTAAGTTTCGTACAATATTAGATGGCTTTAAAAAAGTTGTTTTGATGTTATAATTAATATGAGGAATCCACAGAACTGCGCCACTCTTTTTTCAGTGATTTCTGCCACTTTTTAGCGATTTTTTCATAATTTTCCTTCTCATTTTTGCATTTTTTTTACTATTACACGACACTGAGATAACAATGATAGCCGAGAAAACAGACAACGAAACTAACCTGGACTGCCAGTCTCTTCTTTAATTTGTTGTATCAAACTAAATAGTTTGGGTACTAGCTGCCTGTATTTCTTATCATAAGACAAAGTATGGGATTGTATGGCATGATGCTTCACTGCTACAACGTGTTTGTTTGGAATTAATGGATTTTCAACGATTTTACCAAGATCAGAGAAATAATTATATTTTTCCTACAAGTAAGGAAAAAACTAAATAGAGCCCCGATTCAACAAGTTTTTGATATTTTATCTAAGTTTATATCCGAGAAGGATTATGATATAACGCTATCTTATCCCTCCGAACTTTTCCAGGGCCTAAATGATGTATATTTGGAACCAAAAGAAGACTCATGGTGATTTATTATGAGAGAGACAAACAAATAGCACAATGCATTGCAAACATCATTTTTATGGCTTCCTTGTTATAATAATTATAGTTATTTTTGCTTTTTTCCAAATATTACTAAAAATTTCATTTCATCGAAGCAAGTAAATTAGTTATGCTAATAATATCGAGGTTGCTACGGAAGGTTTGTAAAAAAAGCTATTTCCTATGAACCAAGATATCTTTGTTCTGCCTTTATATCTATATAATAAAATATGTTGGTTTGTGCATGTACTATTTTCAAAATGAAAGGTAAAGTAGCGAGGAAAATAGAGTTGCCACTGGAAGGACCATTAATTTTAACGAGATGACTTGAACTCAAACCCCATTACTTTTTTGTCACTTGATCAATAACAAATCATTATGCGCCATAGTTTTGATACGCATCATTGGTTGTAAATGATAAATTAAAAATTAAAAAATAGTTTGTTAAAAAATGAAATCAAAGTCTATGAAGTCATCAACAACTTTAAATTACAAAATCTTTTGAATGGGAAGAGCTGAGGATTGTTGATCCCTAATAGGAAAGGAAATCCTATATATAGAAAGTAACTATTAGGGTTACAATATATCAAGTTGAAGTATTTAAAAAAATGGAATCGGAAGGGTCGATTTGGTCTATTTATGACGTCATCAAAATATAAAACTCAATATTAAAATAAGTGTGCATGATCATTAGCCCGGTGGACACCCCTGGGGCTCCCGGCTAATATGAATATAATACTGCACAATCCTGTTGAACTGGAATTCATGGGCATACTTTACATTTCATATAAGCAAAAGTATCATTTGCACCCCATAACTTACCTGTTCACTTTCTATTTTCTTCCTTTTTTTCTCCTCAGTGCGCGCGATATTGCTTCGAAAGAATTCATACGTTAATATGATTGATGATGCGCCAAGAAAGGTTCTTGCGATTGATTTCGCCGACATTATGCCAACACATTCAACTATATCTTTCTTATCTAAAGCAATTAAAAATCAATGCTTAATGTAAATATTTATTGATTTCCTAGCTTTTTCATTTAGGGAAAAGTTGTTAATGTACAACGGCCATGCTCAGTGTTTAGTTGCTTAATTAGTTGTTTAGAATTAAATCCTATTAAAATAACATTGCATTGAATATTAAATACATAATTTCTATCATTCTCCCCTAATGACTCAAATAGGCTGAAAAATATATCGTTAACACTTAAAAGTATGAAAATTAATTTTGTTTTATCAAAATACTATACAGAATACAAAAACCAAAGTAAGATATAATAAATTGTACAATTTTGTAGTAAAATTAGTCTCTTGATTTAAAATTTTTAATCACTTCATAGATAATACTAAGAAAATGTTGCACAAGATAAAGCACACACTATGCATCAGGGTTATTTTCAAAATAATTAAAATCAAATTAAAAAGAGAGAAAAGCCAATTAACAATTACGAGCAGTTTAGGTTTAATAAATCTAAATATTATTATGGCGTGGTTGGGCAGATTGCCTTTGAAATTATACCAAAATCAAACTCATGTCAGACGACAACATAATATATAGTCTTTAAAATACCTCTTCTAGTTCTAAGCGTCGTAACTTAAGAAAAGTTGAGTATGCAGATCGATGATTGAGGCTTATATAAAAGAAAATTAAATTTCATTTAGAACTGTGGAAAACATATTTGGTTTCAGCAACATTCCAATGTTGAACATGTATGCAAAATTTAAGCATTCAAAGTTTTTCCAAAAGACTTCGGGAGTCTGAATAAGTAAGTTAAAGCATTAAAGAGCAAACAAAGCAACTACAACTAAATTCCAAGAAAACTACAAGACAAGTTTACTGTTACCGAAAAAGAGAAAATTCGTAGAATAATATTTATTTAGTCCAGTATCTAAAAGAGGGCACTATAATAAAGTATCACGTATGTAATAATATATATATACAAAATCATCATAGTTAAATAAAACTTCGCCATTGCTTTCCAGAAGCAACTGAACCTCCTATATATATTTAACCAAAAAATATAAAGAGGACACAACAATAAACAACAACGCACAAACCATTCCTCCATATTAAGAGAATGTGATTTGTACGTCAGGATGTTTCGAGTACTTCTTCTTGTGCTCATCGTAGAGATGAGTCAGTGATAGGATATACTCCGAATGTAAATCATCAATCTGCTGTTGCGAAGGGTTCGAACATTTCTTAACTTCGATTGGTTTCCCAACTAAAATAGAAAGTTAAAGAAACGTGGAGTATATTAAGCTAAAGGAAGTTTCAGTGCAAAATTCACCACACGAGTGCAGGAGGAAATAAGTAGTTTGATATTTTGATACAAATGACAATTGATTAATAAACGATACTAATTTATATCGTAATTAAGTACTTTAAAAACATTGATTTACTGACAACCGACGATTATCTACATCCTCCTTAAGTAGAAATCTCAACCATCTAGGTGGTAAAGCCTTTTCAATTCCCAGAATTTTGTCCCCCTAAAATAAGCGACAAATCTAAAATGTTGGTGAGCAACCAGGGCTATGTTTCTGTTGTATTTGCACAAATTGACTTGCTTACCAACTAGTGTAACAGGTACACGAAATGGCATTAATCCAAAACTATATTGAAAGATGCCACGCCCATAAAACATAACAGGAGCAATACCACTCCAAGAACGAAATGTTTCTTGTAGATTTCGTAACCATGGATATTGTGCTTGACACAGCAAATCATTTTCACCAAACCCGTACACAGGAACAAGATGAGCGCTAAAACGAAACAAAAAACACCGATTTCTCCTTTGAAGATATATGCAATCTCTCTGTTATTGTTAGGAGTAGAATACATTTGTCAGGCCTGGTCGGCTCAGGCACTCGAAGTACAAAAACTTACCCCGTTCTCAGTGCCATTTTCACAAATCCTTTACGATTCTTCAACTTTAAAGTTGCAGATCCAGGGTAGGCTTCCAACGATTCTGCCGCTCCACCAATAACAATAATAGCAGCATTTCCTGCACCTTGTTTCGTACAAACATGTGTTATACTTTCTTTAGACACGTCATTCAAACCTAAGCCGAGCAGGAAGTCTCGATGAAATGGCCACCGGAAATTAACTAAAAAATAAAAAATGCTGATGTATTTTTTACAGAAACCAGCGTCGTTTTAATTCATTATATGTTAACTTAAACCTTCGTATCACGTTTTTAATCTTTATCGATTTAAAGCCTTAAAACAAAGAAAAGAACGTACGTAAATGAATTTCGCTTTGTACATTTTTACAACAAGACAAATTTTAAACTTTATTCACTTGGTACTAAAGCAACACCCATTTTTAATAAAAAATTACAAACCAACATTTTAAGGTCATCAGATGAGGTGTAATTCCTGGGAAAACTTTCGAGAATCCGGCTCCTTCGGTTGCAAAGCTTCCAAATGCACCACTACTAATCACACCGTGCGGATGATAGCCCATGATGTAGTTTCGATCGGGGCGCAACTCTATCGTTTTCACCAAGTTTATCGGAAAATACTGGCAAAAGTATTTCCAAACGGGAAGCTTTCGTAGAAATGCTACTCTCCTCCCTCCGCGCGATGAAACGTCGAAATCCCAAAGGAAGTACGAGATGATGTAAATAATAGCCAAGAGGGAGAGCGGGGAGAATATCAAAATGATGAAAGTTACGGTGCCTAGGAGCGGTCCTGAAGCAAAGAGACAACTCATGGAGAAGACAGCAAGTGTCTGTAAACGTCTTGCAAACGGAATGGATAGTGGTGCAAATTCAACTCCTAGTACCATTGTGGGTCAAGTATAAATTTTATGCTTTTTCTTTAAATCTAAATTGAACAGATGAACAACAGAAGCAATAAATAAGTTTTACAATAATATAAAAACCAAAATCCAGGTGAAATAATCAACAAAATATTGTTATTGTAAACAAAAATTTTTAAATTAAAAAATCTTTGAATCCGAAAAAAAAAAAAAAATAGTTTGAATTTTCAAAATCTACCAAGCAATCCATTATCCAGCCAGTACATGCCGTTAAGTTAACATTATTATGATGTTGTCTTAACATCTATTTAATTTTGTTTTAACGTTGTGTACTGGGTGAGTTTCACAAAATCTTTTCCGTTGGAGAAATGGAACAATACGAAAATTCTTTATAAAACGAGGCAAACAAATTTTTATTTATTAATTTAAATTAGTTAAAACATCAAATTTTGTTTCATAAAAAACAACAACACGGGAGCTGGATGGATGTCATATGAAATGGAAAAACAAAAGTTTGTTTATTTATTGTCATCGGTCAGAATGAAATTTAAAAGGAAAAATCACAATACACCGTACGGACAGTAAGTCATAATTTAATCATTAATTGTTTGTAAAAAGAAACTGTAAAAAAAGGTAGGTTTAGCTTGAATAATTTAGAATCATATGACAAATTGTTTTTCTAGTGTGCTTTAAACAATTCATAGCAATGTACTCGAGATTAGTGGCAGGTTTTATTAAAAAGATTTCCCTTAAATGTTACTGTCCTAAGACAATATAGATATCCACTATAGTAATCTAAAGTTATAGCTTTCAGAAGTACTAGCATAAAAAACGCAATGCATTATGATCGAAAGTGTTACTCCTGCGTTGACGAAGTTAAACTTGTTGAACTTTAAGTTTAAGTTTATTCTTTTTAATAACGTAAATATAAATTTGTATAATGCCGTTCAAGCAGAACGCATTGCAGCTACTTTATTGCCTAAACAGTTGATGAGCAATTTAAAAATAGGGAATTGTGATGAACATAAAAATTTACTTTCAAACGAATTTAAGAGGATCATTTATGTGCAATATCTTAATTTAAATATAAAAAAAAAAGGAAAAATTATATATCATCGTTGTTCTTATAAAAAAACTAAAGCTAGCCGTAATGAAGCCAATAACAAATAAGGTTGACCTCACTTTTAGATAAGTGATATTGTATTGAAATGAAAGTTTGTCTGTCTTCTATTGTTTTTGTCTCGCTCCTAAATTGTACGTATAAAAATAATTTGAAGCTACCAAAAAAAAAAGTTGCATTCTAATTTTACTAAAAAAAAAAAAAAAAAAAAAAAAATTACAAACAATTAACTATTTCACGCTTTAACGTCATCATCAAATTTCTGTTTCATATGTATCACATGTATCTATTGCTTCTTCTTGTGCACTTTCATCTCGATCTTCAACCATTTCCAGTTTTGGGGCTCGTTCAGTTATAGGTGTGCTTATCATACTTTCAACACCTGGGTCAGATAAAACCGCTTCACTAAACGATAGCTCGTCTTGAAGTAATTCATAACTATCATTCAAATCTTTTCCACCGCCCGTTTCTTGTGGTGTACTTAGACCTCCACCCGCAACTGAAGAAGGCGTCGCTATAGAGTAGGATAAAGCAGAAAGTCTTTTGCTATTAGAAGAGGTCGATTCGTCAAGTATTTGGGCTAAACTACTTGTGCTGGGTGCTTCCACCATGTTTACGGCAATATCACGAACGTTGGCTGCACCAAACAGACGTTCGGCTTGCTCTATGCACGTTTGGATGAATAATCCCTTCTTCATTAACTCAATGTTTATAGAGGTCATGTTACCATTTCCGATAGCGGAAACATCGGACGGCATAAGCGTCGGATGTAAAACAAGTTGAAGGTTTCGCGCGTCCATCTTGTTCACATTCTTGAATTCGACGACTCTATAAAATAATAAGATCTGATTACAACAAAAAGTTCGTACAAAAATTCGTTTAACATATTACAGAATCACCAAATTATAACCTTTTTTTTATTATTTCAGGAGCTTTGCTTATCTGGATCAATTGTGGCACTCGACTGATAATACTATTTACTTATTTATTTATTTATTTATTTATTTATTTATTTATTACTTAGTTAAGCCAAATCTTTTTAAATTCAGACGTAAAACATAAGATTACTTACGATTTATTATATGAAGAAAACAAAAGCTACGTTCAATTAGAGGTATATTGACGAATTTATTTAACATTCGTAGGTTATTATCAAAATTACTATTATTACTAAAGTTAATAAAATTCCTGCTGAAACTAAATTTTGTGAACTTGATAAGAAAAAGAGTCCAAAAAGACCCTAGTGTATGTGTATCTCGAAACTTTGAAAACACATTTTGAGAGGATTGTTGTCAGGACGAGCGTAGCAGAAATTCTAAACTATGTATTTATTTTCATGTAAATCAAATATTCATTATACCAACATTATTGGAGAATATGCCTCTTTATCTTGAACACCCCTTCTATTGTGTTTCTACATGTAGTGGTGTTATAATTCCTCAAAGAAGCATAGAGGGATTTACTAGCTTAATACCAGTTAATTCTTGCTGAGGTTATCTCTTTTATTACATTATTACCCATTTTTTAGTCATGTCCAAAGCTGCAATAACAATTTAATTAGTTTTAACTTTCAAAATGACGCCACAGCTGGTTCACATTATTTTATTTCATTTCAGTGCCCGTTATTATTGGTGGGTTTTTAATGTTAAATTTGAGCAAATTTAGTTTTATAATATATAGTTTGATATGAGCGATATATGTTTGTTTCTTCTAAAGCAATTTCATCAGTACATAGGGTTTTTCGCTTAACCTTTCGATCGGCAAAGTAACAATTTGAAATTTTATCATTTTCCCTGATGCACGAAGGTGATCAAGACAGTTTTCCGCAGTATTTTGCGTTCGTTGACGTCACAACCAGTTAATAAAGGCTTAGTAAAAAATATGTCAATGAAAGTAAATTAATATACCTATATAAATGACACATCATTTTCATAAACACTTCATGATTCACAGGCTGCAGCTCTTTTAACAGATCACCAATTTTCGTTAACCTTTCTTCACCGTCCATTATGCCTGTAGGGAAAAAGAAGAAAAAGAGATAAAATTTCATTCCGTTCTATGTTATATGTTATATCTATGACATATTATACAGTTCGAGGCATCTTTTTTTTTATTATGTTCATGCTTTATTTATATATTTCTTGTCTACTTTAATGGTAGAAAATTTTCGCGGTAAACAAAATCGTGTATATTACTTCGCGAAGTCAAAATACTTGAAGATTTCAGCCAGTTTCAAATCGTTTAAGTTAAAACAAAAGAATTTTTGATCAACATTAATCTACATATTCACTTGTTTAAAAATTTAAATTTAAATTTTACATAATAAATATGTTCCAAAACCCTCGTCAAGATTCAGAAGAAAATAGCGATATTATTGTAATCGATCAATTAAAACATGAAGAAAATATAAGTATATTGTTGCAACTGACAGTTGTTATTGATACAAATTCTCTTTAATTCATTTTAGGCTTAGTCGTCAAAAGGGAAAACACAAAACAACGAATCAACTTCATCACGAGGTGTAAAGGAGCGGACATCATTCCCAGATTTTTACGTTTTCGAGTTCTGAAAATGGCTGTTTTGAGCCGACGATTGTGCACAACTTTCCAGCGAAAACTACTCAATCAAGAACTCCAGAGAGTTAATAGCGAACTTTTGTGCCAGGAAATCCGCAACACAGTACCTGAAGCTTACATTAGCTCAACCATCTTCAATGCACCCTTCACTCGTCATACAACGCGAAAAGAAATCATCGCAAGACATCAACGAAAGATCAAGAACTTTGTCTTTGCTGGCAGAACTCGATCTTCTACTCAATCGTTGTCAGCAAGATAGGGTTGATAATGATACAATCAATGAGATCAACATGGCAGTGGTCAGGTACATAAAATTTTGCAAGAACCAACGCACAGCTCGAAACTTGAAGCTCACCAAGCTTTTCTTGAAAAAACGCACTGTCCCTTTTGACAAGGGAACAGGTTTTGTGTGATGAAGACCGTTGATTATGAGGAAAAGATAAAAACCTTCTAAGATCTGCCACAATTTGACCACTCGAAACAACCAGTTTTACTGACACTCGAGACACTACGCATCAATGAACACCGGCCAAACCTTCACACCCGCGATGAATACAGAAGCAGAACCCTCACCCTGAGGATGTTCTAAATTTTTGTTAACAGTTCAACCATCAAATTTATTTGTAAAAACAATTTATTTCCTCTTTTAGATTAAAAAAAAAGAAGAAGTTATGATTATGAATAAAAACAAAAGTATACTCAACAACAATTGACGTTCTCTATTATATACAAATTCATTTTATTTCAAATTTTTTAAATAGAGATTTTTGTGTACAAGGCATTCCGCAGGTATAGATGGATCCTAATGTTTACGTTTTGCCGTGAGCAATGCGCATGCGCGATTAAACGGCAGTCAACAAATTTTCGTTTTCTAGTGTATTTAGTAGGAGAAACAGTTGTAAGAAGGAGGTAAACGTTTAGGAAAAGGAAAATAAATCTATATATGCATATATAATATTTCTTTATGTTATGTATTTTATCTTCTTCGTTTATTCATTTGTAACAGTAAGACATTTTTCGGTTAATCTAGTGGTTAAAATATTATTTGAATAATTATCAAAGAGACGATCACAATTCCCGTTTTAAAAAGTATAACGGAATGTTATTTTAACAACAAAGGCACTACAAATCATAAGAATTCCGGATTGTTGTCTTAACAGCGCTTCAATAAAAGGTTTTTAAACGGATATTAGTTTAGTAAACCATATTTAGTGTATTTGATAAACTAAATTCAAGAGCTCAATACAAGACTGTGGGCAAACTGGATAGCCTAAAAGAGCCAATTCAAAGCTATGAATCTGTTTATTAGCTATTGAATATAGAGATTTATCAAACATGTTATTAAAGCAAATATTATTATTGTTTGGGATGTCACCAGAAGAGATATCAACTGTTTTCAAGCACTTTCGCTTCTGTTTACCGACTTTTTTGACTGCCATTTTCCGAGGGGACTGGAAATGACAACAAACTAGGTCATCTGCGGAGCCATCTATATTAATCACCAAAATTTCATAATCATTATACCTTATTTGTCAATATTTTCATTATGGCAAATCAACCAAACAATCAATATATATATAATATATAATGTAAAAACACTTTGTTTTTAAAATTATAACACGAAGCTTTTCGTAACAGAGTTACATTTTCAAGTGAAATAAAAACCTATCAAGCAAAAAATTCACATTTTTACAATTGTACACAGAAAAATAATTGGTAATTAAAGTAAAAGTCTCAAGAGACACCGAAAATAAAAGGGGGAAAAATAGACTAAAAGGGAAAAGTAATTTTCATAATAAAACGATTGCTCAACAAAAGATTAAGTCACTCTATTTCGAAATAACAAAAGAGTTTTTATATCATTCTGGTCATTAATTAGAGCATTCTGAGAGGATATGTAAAAGGCTTCTAGGATTTTTCGTTTCAACAATAAAGTGTTTTTAAATTATATATTTTCTTTGAATAGAAATTAAAAATGATATAACTACTAATACGTACCCATGATATCGATAATCCTTTTACTGAGTTTGTGTGGTATCAGTGGTTCAGGTAACAGTTTAAAGAAGTTCTTCAGAGAGCCAGTAATTGCATGAATGCCAACACCCAACTCATGAAGATTAATACATGTATCTAAATTGTGTATATATCATCTCTTAGAAGGGCATGATGCTAATTCAGTAAAATAACTAATCTGATAAAAGAATGCTTTTTGATACGGCTTTATCAGCTAAACTGAAGTATTTAACGCCGTTTGTTACCAGAAATAAGTCTTCTCCTTTCTCATTAAATTGATATCAATGAGATATATAGCAGAAGACTAAATTAGCACTGCAGGAGTTATGTCTCAAGAACACATTTATTGCAGCTAGACTACTTCTGAGCACCATCATTATTCTGAGTGGATAGATAGACCAATTTAGCTTTAAGTATTTGGCATGGCTCGATTGGGAATAGAAGCTTCAGAAAGGTTTCATTACTAGAAGCATGTATCCTACATTACAAATAACATAAACAATAAGACTTACTGCCATCAAATTTACTGACAAGCGCTTCAATATCATTCTTATTACCACTCAATCTGTATATACCTTCCGCTTGCATACCTACGATTCATATAGATGAGATTTCTTTATAAAAGTCATTCAAGATTGTACTTAGCTGGAAAGTTTCATACGCAATTCTTGGTGTTATTGGCCCAGAACACAACATAACAAGAAAGTAACCACTTTAGAACTTTAGATAATTCATAGAAACTGTTTTGAATATTGGAGATAGAATACATAATGCAAATCCAATTGTGTTTCATTTCTCTAAGATAAAAGCAAACATGACTTACCGTTAGCTTCAATATGCTTAATGGCCTTTTCAACGAAAACTGGACAGAGTCCGCTAGTTGGTACAATTTCGTCCAACGTTTTCCCGAAATACGAGTACACTTTTGTCTTTTGTTTATTTTGCTTCATGGCTTCCCAAGCTTTCGCTTTATTGGACATATCGGAATCTCGCTTCTTCGGGAACTTCGGTCTCCCTCCAATCCGCCTGATGGATAATGGTTTAGTTTTTTTCTTCTTCTCCTGGTATTTCAACAAAAAGATTTAATATATAATAGCCAGGAAAGTCCTCAGTGTGAATTACTTTTTTGAGTGCACTCACAGGGAATACCATAATTGCAGTACTATCATATTCTAGAAATATTCTAATTTACGTTCAAGCTATGAGCAAAATATTGGTCCTGGTGATTTTCAATTTTCCTTATTATTAATTAAATCTGAGGCTAAAATTTTAAGAACAGAGCCGTTTTTAATATTTCTAGACAACAGTCTATTTTTTACCACATATTAATAAAGAAGCTTACCACATATTAATAAAAAAGCTTCCCAAAATGTTGCAAAGTAAATAAACCAGAATTTAGTTTATAATTTTACTTCTATTTAAAGATATCTATCGGTTCAAACTAGAAATTTGTATTATATTTTATTTGAAAATACTTATGTTGGAAATAATAACAATACTTACATTTTCACCAACCGGCAAATCAAGATCGTCTTTAGATAACTACAAAGAAATATAAGAAACGTTAAGTAATATATATGATAATATTAACTTAGTTTTCACAAAAATGTTGGACAGAAAGATTACGAAAAACGAGTTTACCTTAGATCTTGATTCTTTTGTTTTCTTACTTCGTTTCCTGTCGAGCGTTTGACTTCCAGTGTTCATGTTATCAGGTAAATTTAACTTGGAATCTGGTGACATTTCATTGTGATTTCGGTGGAAAATCGATGACTTGTTCTTCTTTCGATGGTCTAATGAGCCAAACTTCTGTCGTTGACCTGAAAAAGAAAAGATGAGAATATAATATAATCTCAACAGTTTATTAGACTAATTATACATATCCTACGAAATCTATTTATTTGAATGTAACAACGATGACACATTGGTAACGTAGTAGGTGGGAAAAATATCGGTAAATGTTGAAAGGCGAAAAGTACAAAGCAATTCTACTTCCTTGAGCTTCTTGGAAGTCTTATTAATTCAATGTCGAGATAATAAAAAAAATGGCATGATTATCATTATTATTCACGAATATTTACCCAGGATTGTCTCTTCAGTACTAATTAGACTGTTATCAATAAGAGGCCTGCATTCGTTGTGCAACACCTACAACGGAAACGTTTTAGCAGCGAGAGGTTATCCTCGCCACTGTGACCGACAGTGGACTCGAACCCCTGCACAGCAGGTTATGAGTTGAGTGCCTTAACCACTCGGCCACGGCTCCACAATTGATAAGCGAGGACATCGGATAATAATGTAACAAAGCTAAAATGATTTAAAAAGGAATGAAACATACGAGGACTTTCACTCGGTAACGTATTCGATCGTTCCTTGGTTGCCACATCATCAACAGTGATGACTGGTTGTGGTGAAGGACGTCGTTTACGGATGCTTCGGCCGAGCGAGTTACGTTTCTTTGGTGTAGTTGGTGTTTCAGCAGTAGCTGTTTCCTGTTCCACATCACTATTGACTGGTGAAGGATTCGGTGAAACTCTTCTCATCACTTTCTTCATGAAACTCATGTTTCGAGGATCCAATGATGTCGTGCTTTGGTTGCTTTCCGATCGACTTTTCCTCGGTGTAGTGTCTTTACCAGTGGACGGTGTACTGGTGTTGGAGTCATCTCCTTTCGTGGTTTTGTTGGTCGACTGTGTGCCTAGTGGAAGGACGTCACCTAGCTTCTGCCGGAGTTCTGATATTTCATCTTGTTCATCAGCCTATTATGTCGGGATGAGAAAAAAATATATAATTACATATACCCCGATTATAATAACAAGTTTCCAAAAATCACAACGGCAAAAGTAACCATAATATGGGTTGAATGCATTGATAATAAGATTCATATCTTAATACCTGATAGCTCTTAAAATCGAATAAATGTAATCTTGAATAAATACACTGGATTCACGATTTCAAATTTAAAAAACATACCTCTGGTGTAGCCAAAGGAGCAGGAATTTTGTTCCCTTTATCTTTCTTCTCTCCTACATACCAAATGGATTTTGTTTCGTCGCTTCCATTCGTGTTCGCTTCTCTAACAGTGATTGCTGGTAAAGAGCCTGACAAAGATTACAAGATGTTCGATGAGTCAAATTGGAAAGGTGAACAAGAATTTAAGAAAGACACTAAAGACAGATAAGTTCCTTCACAGAATGAAGATACGCCTTTATCGAGTATAAATCACTGTTCATACAATCTTCATAGAAGAAAATAGTTTTTTTGTTCGAAAATCTTTCGCAAATTTTGTATTTTTTTCTGCCTGGCAAAAGTTTCTTCCCTTAATGGATATAATGCTGAAAAGTCGAATTTGTTACAAAGATAAAATCAGACGATGAAGTAATGAACCTGTTGATCCTGTACTTTTTGAAAGACCGCTTGTTCCTTGACCAAGTTGTGCCTCTTGAAGAGAATGTCTCAGTGATTGTATCGGAGGTGATTCCGATGGCTCTTGACTAGCACTAAGCGACCTGTTGAGTGGCATTGTACGGTACTTCTCAAAGTCTCTTCTACAGTGATGCCCTTTTGGAAGAAACGGCACAGTGGCATAGGGAGAGTCTGAGATCTTTCGGATGATGTTGGTGTCGCGCTGGAAATCATTGATAGGTTGGTAGGCATCGTTATCTTTCCAAATCATGTCATCGTCATCCTCATCATCTGACGATTTCGGCTTCAACTTCTTCAAGTAGGAAAATGTTCGACTTTTGTCCACTATGGCGTACAAACCAGAACTATCGTGAGGTACCTCGTCCACGTAACCTTCATCCTGTTTCTGATGATGGGGGTCGCGTGACCTGTCCAACAAATTATCATCTTGACTACTGTCACATGTGGACGTTCTTGATCTCTTGTCAGTACATGAACCACGTCTATCAGGAGAAGAAGGAGAAGAATCACTCTCCTTTTCTAAATATGATTTACTTAAAGCAACCTCGATGTACGGGCTATCAGCCTTGATGTCTTTGATGGATTGGTACGTGTCGTCGTCATGGCTTTCACCGTTTGGAAATTCATTGTTGGTTGATCGTGGAATATCGGGTAAAGGTTCCTGTAACCTTCTCTTCTTAATTCCTTGGAGAATGAGTTCCGTTGTTCCCTTCTTGTCGCACACATCACCAAAGAAATTCAAAAAAGCACCCGCTGAAATTAAAAAAAAAAGAAGTTCAAAATTAAACTAATCATGAATTTTATGAAAAGATATCTAACAAATAAAATAAAAACCATTTATCCCCAAAACACTGTTAAAGAAAACATAAAGCATCTCCAATAAAAGTTGCAATAAAATTGTGCCACATTCTAAATCAACTACACCCACCTTGATTCAAAACAGTTTGTTGTTGCTGCAGTAGTTTGGAGGACAACTTGGTATCATCATTAAGAAGGTAACTAGCATTTGGTTTATGGAATAGAATACTAGCAGCAGATGAGCTACCCGTTACGGCAAGAACTTGAACAGGGACATGTCTTGGAAGTGTTGAAACATAAGCCCTGTGTTATAAAGAATAATAAAAATATTGATATTTAATGACAAGAAGTCTCATAAGAAAATAAATTTGTTAAAGGAATATTAAGGTCTCTTATAATGTTATTAATTGACGATTCGATTTGTTAAATATATATTCCCTACATACTCCCGCCACTCTGCTGCACTATATTCTTAGAGCATTACCAAACATTAACGCCAAAGTGGCATACATCAAGTATAAAACTGATTTGTAAACAGGTTTCTTGTTAATAAAATGAATTATAACAATAATTGTGTAACATAATGCCTGATGGTGGGTGGCACAAATACAAAAGAATAAATATATTTTTACTATATCACTCAAAAGGGTAAAAGAATACAAAACATTGCTTACTTCAGTGTTTCTAAAGATGCCAAACGTTTTGCAGAATAAACAAGAATGAAACCATGAAAAATTTGGTTCCTCAAACTATGGGCTCCTAAAAATAATGATAACAAGATGTTATGGTATAAAACTAATTCACCATTTCAAATTAAATAAAATATAAATAAAATCTTAACCTTTTAAGTGCCAGCCTTCTTTGAATACTGCAGTTTTTAGAATGAATTCAAATTTCAAATGGCGCTAAAAGTCGCTTGTGGTTGTCGAAATTTAACATGCTTGACACTGTTTGACAGGCAATTTAATTTTCGTTGACATTTATTTAAACCCTTTAAGTGCCGGCCCTTTTTGAGATTGAAAATTGAGCAGTAAGTTCCATTTTCAAATTGCACTAAAAGTCGCTGTGTTTGTC
>JAUEKX010387125.1:0-19402 GCA_031834005.1 Dendronotus venustus
AGAGAGAGAGAGAGAGAGAGAGAGAGAGAGAGAGAGAGAGAGAGAGAGAGAGAGAGAGAGAGAGAGAGAGAGAGTTTTTTTCCATTTTTTCAAACATCTTAGGTATGTTGCTATCTTACAAGAGATCTCTGTATTCAATTTTGTTTTCCCTTTACTATAACCCTATAACAGGAATCCGATGGTTATCTTTTACGGAACAACAAACCATACTATTGACATCGGATCGACCTCCGATCCAATAACCATGGTGACTTTAGAGGGCGGCAAACACACGTACAAGATGGTCGATTACTCTATTGTGACTAATGAACCAGATATTGTGTTTTGTTCGCATGAACGTACCATAGTGGATGATATTGTATTTGAGAAGCATGTGCATGAACCGGTCCTAGCTGACAATGTCACAAATATATATGAGGTATTTATCTGTTTGGTTTTTTATCTGTTTTTATCTGTTTTTTTAAATTTACTTTAAATTTTCGCCGAATTTATTTTCGCGATTTTTTCCCCTAATTCAAAAATAAATATAAATTTTACCAAATTCAATATTTCATGGTTCATAATAATAGATGAAATAATAATGAATTATGTTATTGCCCTTTTCAAATTTTTCTGAAAATTGACAATCGTGAAATTGTTTTGTATTGTATTTGAATAACAGTTACATTTTTATCAATGTATGTACAAAAATGAGCGTGTTGGCAATTAAAAAGATACAAATGATTTCTTAGATATTCGAACCTAAAGAAATTTAAGTTTAATGAAGGGGGAGTTATCAGAATCCATTGAATCATTTAGGTTATGTGGGCATACACTAGTGGAACATTGCTTGCGGTGGACATCACTGGAAATTTACTTGGAGGCACTATTGAGAGATTGGCCTACATTGAACATGTCGAAGACATTTTATTTTTCTATGTTACAATTCCTGTAGAAATATGTAAGTGCTATATTGTTTGGTAATGTATTGGACAAGTATCTGAGGTTTCTGTTTGATACTTTGCAAGGTAGTTAAGTCTAATTGTTTAAATATTGAGCAAGACTGTTTTGAACATTAATTTGTTTAGTTTGTACACACAACATTAAATTTTACTCACAAAAAATTGATCTACCTTTACAAGCAAAAAAATAATGTTTGGTAGCTTTGGAGTATTTTATGCTTACGTTTGCTCTTTAGACAGACTAGTTCCAAGTGCAGCTCTCAAAAGAGGAATGCAAATATGACTTAATGATCTATTTCTGTTTCTTGAAAATGATAATTCCCAGCCGGGACACGACGTCAGATTGATGTCGTTACAACGTTGTATTTACATTTTTGACGTTGTAACAGCGTCCAAATCACGTCGTTCTAACGTTATGGGCTGGTTGGGTATTGTCATTTTCAACCTAATGGAAATCTTTAAAAATTGCATTCCATTCTTCCATTATCTAAATATCGGCCAACGCGACATTTTCCGCCCAGAAATTGAGTTTAAGACACCTGTTTGTGTTAATGACCAACAATTAATATTTAGTTGGAATATGAAAAATATAGTTCTAGCATATAATAAAGATGGTATTTGTAAATTGACTTAATTCAAAGCATGTGTTTATCATTATATCGTATACAGATGATCCGTTCATTATAAAGAGTGCTGCAGGACCAACTGATTCCGTATTTTTCACTGATGAACAGACTTTCGAAATGGGTAAAAAAAAGTTTATCCGTTGATATGTGAAAAGAAATTATGCACAAAAAACACACTACCTTCTTTCATTTGGGACCTTCTGTGAATTTGTAATAAAGGACATACAATTAAACGGTTTTAAGTTAAAATAGAAAATATCTTCTACTTTAGAAATATAAATTAAATGCTTTTCGTAGTAAAGATGAAACAGTATATCTTATCAAATTCTTGCTATATAGCGTCAATATATTTCCTTTATTTAGTAAGAATTGGGAGTGAAGTTTTGTTTATAATTTGACTTTTTATTCTTTTATTTTCAGAGCAACTAATCCTTCCATCAGTATGTATATTTGATGTTAACTAACATTTTGCTCTCTATATAAACCAAGAGTTGAACACACACTTCGTGAATTTTTTATATAATCTTTAACAAGACCCATTTGGAAAGGATCTAAATAATATAATTGTACATAATTAATTATCACTATCGAAATATGTTCTCATAACTCGCTAGGCTCATGGGGTATGATCGATTTTTCGTTCAAAAAAAACACATATAGAAAAGTCGTTAAATTTACGTATGTTATTACGTTCAATTCAAATAGTACATTAATCTTTAAAATTATTTATTTTTTATTATTTTTGAATTTTTACCCAGGACTTTCTCTTCAGTACTAATCATACTGCTATCAATGAGAGTCCTACCTTCGTTGTGAAACACCTACAACGGAAACCTATGGCAATTAGCAGTGAGAGGTAATCCTCGCACTGTGACCGGTGGTGTACTCGAATGCCTGACCAGCAGGTTACGAGTCGAGTGCCTTAACCACTCGGTCACAATTCCACATTAACGGACAATTAAGAATGTCGACTAAAACCTATTGCTCATTCATGAGTCTACCAGAGGATAGACTGTATTTCATTTCATTTTTCTTATTTCGCATTAATCAGGAAGCTGAATATTCAAATTGCAGTATGGAAGTTTGCAATGTCAAATTCACAGTAAACGGAGTTCACGAGAACGACACCAAATGCGCTATCTACCACGACCACAACTGGGCCTTCAACTTCTCCTGTAGCTGGAACCAATCTAATGGACACGCCTACTGCTACAATGTCACTCTGGAGTTTGACTACTATGCTGATTACAACACGATCAGCGTTGTTAACATTACATGCTCAAATGGTGGCCCACAAGTGTTCTACCAAGATGGGCTGGAGCTGGTAGTTGAGCCGTCAGTGGTTGAGTTCATGCACAGCAATATCTACGAGGACAGATCACTTTCAATAACGTTTGATGATCTTGACAAGATACTGAATCTAACTTCAGTACTTGTGGAAGAAATAGATTTTGATTTGGTTTCAGTACCAGGATCGTGTGTTGACATTGTAAACGATACCATTTACGACCTCGATAACAACTTAATGCATTTCTACTACATATTTGTTGCAGAGAAGAACTATCGCGTCACATTCGAAGTAATGAATGGTAAGTTTGTTGACAAGTTCAGCCATCTTGTTACCATACCACTCATCAAAGTAGTAACTCGGAAAAAGTATTTCACAGTCATCTCAGAAGACCTGGTGGACTCTATGTATGGGATTGATCTGTTCGTACACACGTCAAATAGTGTAAACACGACATACACATACCATTGGGATTGCTTCGGCATGACAAACGTGACTCAGGAGAATACACTGGGTGTGGACAAACTTACCGTCACAAAACAGTGCTACACCGTAAATATGAATTTAACTTCAAACCGGATGTTGACCACGCTAACTAATAGGTCTATCTGCACGGAGGTCGGCATAAATGCAACCATTAAGTTTGATGCCGGCGTGGCAGTCGGTTCAACCTCCTTTTTCGATGTGCACGCTTACGAAGTGGGAACAGAAACTTGCCTTGCAGTCAACATCAGTGGTGTATACTTCGTCAACGATATCGACAAATGCTTGAAGCACTTACCTGAGATCACCTCAACCAATTTATTCAACCAAATAGCTAACCCACCAGAATCAACAGTAATGGAGGCCAGTCGATTGTTTGAAGTTAAAGGTGATTACGATATCGAGTTCATGGCAATCAATTCCGTTCATTTGCAACGCGAGAAATATATTCATTCGATTGTCAACCTCACTTGTGAATCACCAAAACTTACTATCGAAGGTAATTAAGACTTCTTCAAAAATCTATTAATAATTAGTATTAATAGCTTTACTATGAACCTTCCAAATAACTTAGTTCTCAAATTATGAATCACTGATCCAAAAATATTTAGTATTTGAGAGGCTTTTTCAAACATTTTTTCTAAATATCTATTGCCCCATCCCAGGTATTGGTTTACAAGAAGACATTTCAGTCACGATCGATCGAAATAACAAATGGCGCGTCGAAAATTCTCCTGTCATCAACTGCTCGATGCCTGTCTACAAAAACGAATGGTTTATTTACACTGGATTCTACTTGAATGAAACGGTCACCAAAACCGAAATCATAACGAACGAGATAATCTTGAATGTTCCTAGCAAGGTATTGGAGTATGGCTCGTATAAGATTTGCAGCAAGGTCTCTATGAAGGCAGAAGCGAAATTCCACACCATTGTTTGTGGTTATTTGATAGTGAAACCTTCTGAATTGTCGCCAAAGCTGGATGGTGGAGAGATCGCAACAACTGGCTCA
The DNA here is from genome assembly GCA_031834005.1 of Dendronotus venustus. Taxonomy (NCBI): domain Eukaryota; kingdom Metazoa; phylum Mollusca; class Gastropoda; order Nudibranchia; family Dendronotidae; genus Dendronotus; species Dendronotus venustus. Next base: position 4,351 of record JAUEKX010387125.1, read on the forward strand.
GTTAAAAATGTAAGTAAAGTTGTACATCTGCTGTTCTTCTTATCCTTGAGATAAGGCTACTTCATCATGTATAAGGTTCTACAAGATGATTGGATTAAATATTTCAATGTATCAATTCAGTTGTCTCTTGGGTATTTATATTATCAATCTTAATTTTTCTGTCATTTTGTATTGTGACATTCCTTTAATGAGTTTGTGTCCCTTTTTTACCTCTTTTTAGTACGTGATTGATGCATCTGGCAGTATTGATCCTGACGGCTACAGTGGATTAGAGTATTACTATTTATGTCGACACATTAATGATGTTGAATTTGAATTGACCTACCACAATGTAACCACAACTATCGAAAACATTGAACCTGGTAGTAGCGTACCCACTCTGACTGATGTAAGTCTATGTTTTCCATATGCACTTGCAATTCAATTGGAATTGCCAAAGAACTGTTTAAACTACTTACTACACTTTCTTTAATTGTGTAGACTTTGCTGTTCTGAATACATTCAACTTTTTCCTATTTTGGGCATCATGCATCAACATGCATCAACATAAGCACAAAAATTATCTTTGCAGAAGGTTTTAGCCAACTCTGAAAAACGCGCGTGTTTCGGTTTTACCATGCTTTGGATTCCAATGATTCAATAAACTTTGAGTGTTATTATTGTTCTATGCTATAAGCAACTATACATAACTATCATATTATATAAAGGTCTTCCAGATATGACGAAACCAATATTTAGCTAGTAGAAATACTTATTTTAATAAGTGCATCAAAAAGCCAACAAATCTTTGAATCTGTCTGTTTCTAACCTTTTTTTATACGACTAGGGATTTACCCTAAACACACTAAAAAACCCATATGCAACATTTATGTCACATAAACTGTGAAACAATTAAACTTTTTTTATTCAGATACTGTCTTACTTTTTACTTACCTTTCGTTCTTTTTCAGAGCCAAGGTGGATGTTATGGAACTGGTCCTGGTAAATTGGCCACACTCACCAAGTACAGCACAAAATTTTCGTTGGTAGCCAGCAGTATGATCATTGGTGAAACGTGAGTCATCATTTGTTGTTTTAGCATTACCAAACAAGCAGGTTGTCGGTCAAGTTACAAGAGCAAAATTTAGTTTTTTTTCGGAATTTACAATAAACATTAAGCAAAGATATAGTTAAACATCTTTGGAGGAGGGTATCTTGCATTAAAAACACCTTAATTTCCATTGTTCATATTCTCCTGCTGATAGCTTTGATTACTAGTGCTATTGTTCTATAACGTAACATAAAGTATAGCTAACATCTTTTCAACGTTTTGATGTCGTATCAACATCTATCTATACAACGTATTGTATTGTAGGCTGGTCGGCTATTTTCTATTGTTATGAACAACATTAAGAACAATGTCTATCTCAAAAGCATTATCTTGTGTTTTAGAGTTGAGATCGTTCTGGTTATGTATTCACCGTTGCCGGCTGACAAACCAAGAATGAAAGTCTTCAAACAACAATTAACTGTATTGGCTGGTGATCCACCAAATGTTTATTTAAGGTAATTATTTATATATTTTTTGTTCATAGACCATAAACAAAACAGATCCTACTGACAATTTGTGATCGCAAGCGTCATAGATATTTAATTAAATTAGAGAAACTCATTGTGTATAACAAAATAAAAATCGAATAACCTCCATACGGAACCAGCCAATGAACATCACATACTAAACATGTGTTCTTATTGTGTTTCACTCCTAGGAATCTTGGATGTGTTCTACACAAGAATTTTTCTTATGAATTACGGCTATAAGACTTATGTATTCATGTTCTGTAAGAAGATTTCTGAAAGTTTAGACATACATATTTCGAAGCAAAATTTTGTTAGTCTGGGAAAAGCCATTAAGGCAACCAAAAGTTGTACCACCTGGGAGGTTTTTTCAAAATTATTTAGCCTTCTGGCATGGTGTCTAGTTTAAGCATTGGTAACATACCTCCATTGGCTGCCTGTGTTCATAATTGGAACTGACTTCTTAATCTATTAATAAATGATAACCGAGCATTTTAAATCACTCAAATCGCCCTTGCTGGTAAAGGGCTTCAGTTCAACATATTATAAGAACACTAAGGCTGAGATGTTGAACAAAATTAATCATTACATATTAATCCTTAGCAATTTTTTTGGCAAAAATCCAATATTTTGACTACTTTTAATTATGAGCGGCTTACAAAATTTGAGCTTGTTTGTAAAATATCAATCCTCAAAACAGGTGAGTTGGTAAAAGCTTTAAAAATACATATTGTTGTTGTTTTTGCTGCCGAATTGCAGGTTGCATTATGATGCAGCCAATAAAGAAATAATCTTCCATTTATAGTCCAATCCTAAACTCTGGAGATGCAATTGCACACAACGAGAAACAAATGACGTCGGCGAAGTGCAAAGATGATGGATCATGCTATGGTAAAATTACAACCCAATGGTCTCTTGAGAAATGCCCAGATGAAACTTCCACATGTACGGCTGTTCCGGAAAGCGAACTCGCGCAGATGGCGGAAACTGAGCTCAATACGATGTTTTTCAGTGTCCGTGCGTCTGCTTACCAGCCGGACACGTGGTATCGACTGTATTTCCGGGCTTATCGAACTTCCACTGTATACAAAGAGGTGTCAAGTTTGTTTTTCGTCAACACAGGTCCAAAAAATGGTAAGGGTTAACAAGTTTCAAGAGTATTATGAAGATTTCTCCTAGATTTATATGTGTTCTTGTGAGATTTTGGAACATGAAAATTTAATGTGTTCTTTGATAAATATTTGCAATGTTTTCAAAATATTAAACCTCCTGGTAATTTGGATTATTGATTGATGATTGGTGATTGATATTAATTTTTTTTTTCTCGAGTTAAGCTGCAAAGGAATCCTGTCAGTAAAGTTGTTCGAAGAAAAAGAATAGATTATTTTTTTGAATGGTTGTTGTTCGATGTGATATGAAATTCAGAAATAGTGATCTCTCTGGAAATTTTGATGTGGAAATTATGTTAGAAAACCTGATTCCCTTGATATTTACATCTGTTCAATAAATCAAAGTAAAAATGTTGCTCCTAGATAAAAGAACAAATAACTAACTTAACTTCTGAACACGCAAACCAAATATTAATAATTTCACGTTCCTTCTTTTAAAAACTTTAACTCTACAAACATAAATGGGAGTAGCCTCTAATAAAAGAAGCAGAACAAATCATGCATCATGCTCATCATTTATTTAACTGTTCTATTTACTTATTGTTCAGGAAAATCGAACTTGGGTATTTATAATTTAGATGTGATAGTTATTTATAGTTCTGACTCATAAACGTAATAACTAATTGATATTTCGAAGCTTTTCCTCCAACATTCATGCAAAAGTTCAACTAGTTATCAATTCAAAATGTTCAATTCTTTTTTTATCAAGGAAATTGCGTAGCGTCACCTGAACACAGCACTCTACTCGTCGATAGCGTGAACATGAACTGTACAGGATGGGAGGACGAGAACATGCCGCTCACCTACCGTTTCTACTTCATAAAGAATGGTGTAGGGAAGACGATGTGTAATTCGTACAAACCCTACTGTAACCAGTCTCTACCCTCCGGTAATGCAGCCAACAACTACAAACTTGATCTTTTCGTTGATGTCGTGGACTCGTTAGGTGGAATAACGAAGCAGAATTTAACGGCGTTTGTAAGTCCATTTCTTCTCATCTCTGTCCCCGGTGTTCTACAACACACAAACGTTAATACAGCGTAATGCTGATGTTGTTTATTCTAACCTCGTGTTCTAGCTGGGTAACTTATCACGTAAAACCGTCATTTTATATCGTAACCAATGATTGTGTGATTGACATGAGCACACATGTGATTGTGCTTCTTAACGAGTACGGTTAATGATATGGTTTAAGAATTGTTCTTTATCAAATGTTGTAACTATTTGTTAATCACTAATTCTTCCCGTCATTTCATTAGTTTCTATTTACTTTATTGCTCTATTGCGTTTTTAGGTGAAGCCTCCTGCAGACATCGGACCAATTATTGGCGAGGTGCAAAACCTCCTTAACAGCTCTGATTCACCTCTTAATGTTATGAAAGAAAGCGGTGATTATACGGGAATGACCAACGCCCTGGTGAACTTTGCCGATCTAGTAAACATCGCAGAGGATCCAGCATCTAAAAACAACTCAGCTAACATGACAAAAGCTGAGAAACAGAAAATAATTGATGATGGTACTGCTAAGATTCAGGTGAACATAAAATCCATATTTCAAGTTTGTTTTATATTCTCTCTCAATCATAATTCAAGATGATTACAAAACCAATATCAAAAATTCATTTTAAAACTCATAAAGTTTAATACTTGATATCTAAATAATGTTTACAATACTTTTACAGTTAAGAGAATCCATGGTTGACATGGTCAATGACATTGATGTTTCCAGTCCAGAGAATCTGAATCTAGTTACCGGAACTATGGCCAATATTCTTCAGAAGCCCGACGAGATTTCCAGCGATATGCAGGAAAATGTGCTCTCAAAAGTGGATGATTGCACAAACTCTTTACTGCAAAACATGGGCTCAATGGGACAGGAACAACTGAAGGATGGGGTTGCTGGAATCGCCAGTATGGCCAGTAAAACCATGGAAGCAGGCGGATTGCAGGCAGATCTCCAGAAGGAGAACGACACTAGCCTATTGGCGATGAAGTCTTTGGATAAAACTGGCGGAAACACAACCAAGGTAAATTCTAAGATATGCAAGACGTGTAATTAAAGTATCTTTATACTGGCGTACCATCTGTTATCAAATATATCAAATATGTCTTTTTTCGTAATTTCATAATTTTATTACATATATCTCACGAGAGAGAGAAAGCAGTGCACATTTTTTAACAACTACGAGGGATTATAATACGATTTTATTCTGCTTTATAAAAGAAATATAAAATGTTATACTGCTTGTGTATTTTTTTTGTTACGTTGCGAACCGTGACAAGATTAGCTATTTTGAAGTAGTCAATCGTGATAAATTAATTTTCAAATTGTGCATATTTAAATGTCATTGCAAGTAGAGAATATCAAGATCATCTTTCAATACATCATTCAATACTCATCATTTCGTTGTCATTATTACAGCCATGTTTACAAGTTTAATTATTATGGAATTTCATTTTTTTAAATAGACTGCAAAAATTATCCAAAAAGGACGAGGCCAGTTGGACAAAATGCAAGATGTTTTGACAACATTGACAGTTCCGGGCGGTGAACAGGTTACCGTAAATACTGACGGTCTTTCTATGGGTGTTGGAAAAACTCAACTAACATCAGAAAGTGCCGGCTTCAACGCAGGAAATATCGGGATGAAATTCAATTCTAGCATGTTCTCCGATCCAAATATGTCCGATTCTGATAAGGAGCAATCGTCTATTTCAGTAAAGGTAAGAAGGTTTTGTTATGGTGATGTATAACGCATAATTCACTTTTTGTGATCTAAACGTTTGAATGTATACAGAACACTCAAATTTGTTTTACATCATTGCACACTGTTCTCCTGTTTTATGGAGTTAGTGTATGTATTATTTCTCTTCGTGAATATCTGCTTCCTTAAGGAGAATTATTTGAAAACAAAAATAATTGTCTACTGTTAAAAACACAAACCTGAATACAAAAGTTCTAAGTACATAAATTAACGATTTTCGAAATTAGATTCTTGAGGTGAAAAACCCGTACACATGGAAAAACAGCTCATTGAAAGTGAAATCAGCTCTCACAGGTATCAACATAGGTTCAGGAGGCTCAAACATGTTGGTAGCAGGTACACCCCAACCTATCGAACTGTGGATTGCCAACACACCACCTGACCCTGACCAAGAACCCGAACCGCCGAAAAACTTCTCATTGTCGGTGCAACCGAATGGAGAGCAATGGGCCTACCACACAATTAACATGAAGAACGATAGTTTCTACGCCTATCTAAACATTTACACAAACAATATAACGGTCAATGTTTATCTTCGCAAGGAGAAGCAGCCGAAACCGGAAAATTACGAATACCGTTGGATTATGCCGGATAACTCCTCGTGTTCCTGGAAGAATGAAACTTCCCATTTTGGGGAGACTCTAGATTTGTTGTTAGTGGATGAAAACGAATATAGTTGTTTGTACGATCCTAATGTGATTTTCATCAGCGATTCAGAAGAATTGTATGGCAAATATATTCTAGGTTTGTTTAATATTTTATTAATCTTTTAAGTACCAATTATTTATAATAAATAATAATTGAAATAATAGATGTTATTTCAGCTTAATCCTTTAAGTCCCTTCATTATTTCTTTAAATCCAAACTTCACTAGACTATGATTTATGATGACCGTCACAAAAACCCATATGGAAAGTAGAAGAAATTGTCAAATTTGAACGGCCGTAACAAAAACAAGATTCTAAATACTTTCCACACGCCTTGTACATTTTCATGGTTTTTCTTTTTAACAGGAATCCAATACATTTCACCACCAAAGCCAGAAGGTGAAGAAGATGGAGATGCATCAGCCACTGTAAACACCAGTCGCCGTAAGCGTCGCAGTAATATCATCAACACTGACAATGTAGACGAGGAATACTGTGTTGTCATCAAACCACCTCCACCAACACCAGCACCAACACTAGGACCAGGAGTGATGGTTCCCAACGTGCCTGTCATCACCAGCGAATCCCTCAACTATACACTGGATATCACTAATTCAAAATGCTTGTTTTGGAACGAGACCATCCAAGAATTCGAATCGAATGGTTGCACTGTGAGTCCTCTTTTAAGTCTTTTTCTATATAAGATGGCCTACCATGTGCAACCACTGTGATGCTTCTATTATATAATAATCTTTATTTTTTATTTAAATTCAGCGTGAGAACTAAATATATAACATTGTCTTAAATGACTATAAACTTTTCAAAAAAAGGAATTACTTTTTCTTTTGTTGTTAGGTTGGGCCGTTAACAACACCTGCCAAAACACAATGTTTGTGTACTCATTTGACAGACTTTGGCGGAGATGTGATGGTGGCACCGAATCCTATCGACATGGGAGCAGTATTTGAAGGGTTGAAGAATCTAGGTGACAACCTTGGTGTGTTGATGGTCATCCTAACCATATTCTTGGTGTACACTCTACTATGTGTTTGGTCAAGGAAAAAGGACCGCAAAGATGATGTAGATGTGAGTATTACATGACATGAATTCCGTGGAACTAGGATGATTTTTGCAATAGTGTCAATATTCTTTTCCTATTCTTTATCCTTAAATAATGATAGTATTCGCCTGCTAACGAGCTTTCATTTGTTTTATAATGTTACACCTTAATTAGCTAAACAAATTTGAATATGCCGGTCATTTCTTCTTTCAATAGAAACGTTTGGTTGTGGTTGATTGTACTGGTGGTGGTGAAGTAGAACAAAGTTTCATGTTTAACATCATCACAGGTGCTGGGAATGGTTCTGGAACAACTGCACGTGTCTACTGCATTCTCACAGGTAATGTTTGTTTAATTCATGTGAGCTCTTTTATTTTAAGATTAAAATTGAATTTTTGGAACCAGCTACACGTAAATTTGTATGAAATACTGTTACTTGATACTCTGCCATTTTTCCAGGATCAAAAAGAACAACGAGAATCATTCCTCTGACCTATCAAGACCGATCACTGTTTGAAACACGATCGACTGTGGTATTAAAGGTTCTACTGGGAGAAGACATTGGTGATATCGAAACCATTAGAGTATTCCATGATAACTCAGGTTTGTGTTTTTCTTTTTCTTTTATTTATCCCAAAGATATACTAGCTACCACTAACCGATAAAATTTCGTTTTACGGAATTTAATTTTTCAATCTTGTTGCAAATATGTTGTTAAGTGATATGGATTATTAAAGTAGCAAATTATTCGCAGCTAGGTTATCATTATACTTAATATCTGGATTTTAATTCATTGAATTCACTATTAGAGAAAAAGTTTAATTTAATTAGCTATTGTGCTTTGGGATGCTAAAACTAATTACCATTACCATGTATGTCGTCAATGCTTAATTTAGAAAAACATAATTCCGTTTTCCATTTTTCTGAAAGGTCGAAGTCCATCATGGTATCTACGCAGCTTGTTGGCAACCGACCTTAAAACGGAGAAGGAGTATCCTTTCATTTGTGATAAGTGGTTGGCCGTTGAATCGCCTGACGGTCTCATCGACCGCACTATGTCGATCGCAAACGAGAAGGATATGAAGCAATTCCATTTGGTGTTCGCTTCAACAGTCTCCAAGGGTTTGTTGGATGGTCATATCTGGTTCTCCATCTTTTTGCGTCCAAAGCAGTCTAGTTTCACGAGGGTAAGACGACTTTCGGCGTGTCTGGCACTCATCTTCTTGACTATGTTGACGAACGCCATGTTCTTTGGTGTGGGCGACAATCCTGGCTCGAGGAAGATTGTTTGGCTGGGTGAATTTAAAATCAACTTTACCGGGATAATGATCGGCATCCAGTCTAGTATAATTGTCATCCCACCTAGTATCATCATCGTTGAAATCTTTAGACGCTTGGCACCAAAAAAGGAAAAGAAATCGAAAGGTATAAAATGATCTTTTTTTAGGCGTTAATTAATTACTTCTTAAATTATTTTGGAATTTCTGATTCAGATTATCTTTTGTCTTTCTAATTTAGTGTAAGTCTTCGTTTTAGATTTGAGTTTTTTAACACAACTACTAGTAATCGCATGACGTTGAGTGCAATTAACAATTCACGATACGTTGCACGAGTTATAATTAAGATTGTGTTAAGAAACTCGAATAAATCCAAAATTGCGATTACTGGTTAGCTGCGCAAAATTACTGACATGAAGTTTTCTTTTGGTTCAAGACATGGATGGTGATTTAGCATGAATTATGTTGGCAATGCAGCTATAGCATGAATTTTATGTTTTGAATCAGTTGTCTCTTGAGCTATTCAGGATAATAACTTAACGTTTTAAATTGATAATGACACTTGATATGGTATATTTTATGTAGTATGTACTAATTTTTTTAAAATATATAACGTTACATTAGATTACAATTGGCTAGATCTGTTCAAACAAAACAAAAAATGTTTGTTCTTTAGATATACTCATAAAGATTTTTATTTCATTTTTTTGCCCATTTTGTCTATGTTCAGGCTCAGGTTCCATTTAGATTATAACTTTCATCGGATGATTACATAAAAGATTAGATGTATGTATAGTCTAATGCTAGTCCGCAAAAGTGTAAAAGAAAGGATCAGAAAATCAGAAAACATCATCAATATTTTTAATTATAAATTTAAGATCTTTGATGAAGTGGAAGCTAGTTTGTTATCGATTATTTTTTTATCAGTATTTTTGCCCCAAAACAATACAATAGCACTTATATTTTTTTGGTTTGTTTTTGTTACGATTTTTTAAATTTTTTCCACCTAAACAAAAAAGAAAAGAAAATCTCTTTAAAGATTGATGTCCTATGAGTAAATTGTTTATAATTGCCGTAAAGTTTAAATATTGATCTGGTCTGTAAAATACATTTTCTATGTTTAAAGTGCAAAATTAACGATTAATTGCACTCCGTTTAACCAATCAGACTGCGGCAATTTTGCACTGCTGATGATTACTATCTATAAACGCAGGGTCTGTTAAAAAAATACAAAGTTATCTTAAAAAAAACTTTCATTACATTATTTTTGCCATATGCAGACGATGCTGTCAAAGCAGTAGAGGAACAAGTAGAAATCGGCAACAACCAACAAGAAGAACAACAACAACAAAAGAAGAAAAAGAAGAAGCCTTTTATGTTCCCAAATTGGTGCCAATACATCGCCTACTTCCTCGTAGTGTGTTGTGCCGGTAGCTCAGCTCTTCTCTGCTTCTTCTACTCCATGATGTGGGGACCGAGAAAGTCGAACGAATGGCTTGCCTCTATGTTTACTGGCTTCTTCCAATCCGTACTGGTGATTCAACCCGTCAAAGCGGTAGTGGTAGCTGTTTTGCTTGCGGCGATCCTCCGGAAGCCAGTACGAGATGAGATGCCGGACGAAGAAGACGTCAAACGAAAGAAGAAGGAAGACAAGAAAAAGAGGAAGAATAACAAACACTCAAATGTAAGTAACTCACCAAAAATATGTTCTTCTTATGTAAAGCGTTTACATATTTACTAGATACATCTGTGAATACTTGCCTTAACAAATGTTATGAACAGTAATAATGGTCCAAGAATAATTATCGATTAGCAATTAAGTAACACCAGTTTCTCATAATTTTAAATTTATCTAAAAACGTAGACAATAAATGACAGGGGAGTTAATGCTATCCTGTAATCCTAACAATATTCTTGGTGAAATGAGAAGAGGGAAGCGATGCATTATATCAAAAAAAAAGGTTTTCCATCTATCTATATAGTCATGCCATATTTTTATTGTATTAGGAAACAGATAAAAATGCTTTGACAGATGAAGAAATCGACGATGATGACATTGAGAATTTAGCTGGTGATGACGGTATTATTACTGCTGACGAGGTTCCAATTATAAGGTAAATAATCATAATTGGGCCGTGGACAATGAAATTTAAGTACCAACATAATGTTCTTTGATTATACCTTGTTGTTTGGATTTATGTATTGATCTCATATTTGGTCAATACATTGAAAAATATCTGGCAGAAGCGGATTAAGAGGCTCGGTAACACTGTGAAGAAGAATGAAAGACATTTGCAGTTAAAAAAATATTGTATTTCTATAGACGTAATTAACTCTTTTACTCTTCTACACATATGCCAACCCTTTAGATCTGTTTCCGCTTACAAAGGATATTATGTTTAAATGATTTGAAAAAGAAAACAAGGTTTGGATGGTTTCTTTCCCTTTAGACCGAGTGACTCGTACTTAGAACGTTGTCGAAAAGCGAAGATCCGTGAAAAGATGACTGGAATTGTGTTCAAAGACATACTGACTTACTTATTGTTCCTGCTGATTGTGGCAAAGCTTGCGTACTCAGAGAAAGACATGAACACCTATTATTTCCGACAAGACCTTGTGAATATGTTTCAACTTTCTACGTACCAAATGGGACCAAAATTTGATGATGTAAGATAAGCTTTTCCCCTTTTTATATTAACCATTCCAATATAAAAAACTTTTGCCTTGTTATTAATTGAAATTTCGCAACAACATAAATTTTTGCGAAAATAGCAGAAAAATGCGAAAACGTGAACGACCTATGAAAGCAATAAAAAAAAGTATATCTGTCCTAAAAAACACCATAAGTATATTGCATTAGTAAAAAAACTGTCTTTGTAATATTCTGTATCCCTCTTTCACCAGGTGAGCAATCACGGCTATCTGTATTCTTGGGTTCGCGACACACTTATACCGAGCGTTTTCTCTGGCGGATGGTACAACGATCAGCTGCCCAAGTATTCAGGTTTCATTGACAACCACGAGAGCTTCCTCGTAAGCATCCCAAGACTGAGACAAGTTCGAGTAAAAAAAAGTAAGTCCACATAAAATGACAGTTTTTATAGCATTTAATACCTTATCGGGCAAATTACATCCTACGACAACACATTTCTAAAATTTCTACAATTATTATTTACAATGAATATACACAAATAGACACATTTCAGAGCTAATTTTAAATTGTAAAAAATGGACAAAACTAATTTTCAAGGTTTCTCTGATGAGTAATAATTATGCTCGATAAACAATGGTTTACATGCTTATCCTGTGACGTTATTTTGAAGTCCAAAATTATAAAATAATATCTCTAATGTTGGCGAACTGTATCTTCAAAACGAGATTCGATTCGACTCAATTTGATATTCTGAGAGCTCATCAAAGTATTTGAATTTAGTTTAAAGAGAATTTCTTAAAGAACTATGTATTGTTATAAACAGTTATGTGTGGTTTGAGGGGAAAAAAACTTTACCTAAAATATTTATAATGAATGAAGACTGAGAATTACGACCCTCAACTGTACTATATTATGCATTTTAATTTGTAGATTCTTGTAACGTTGCTGACGAGTTTAAAAATTTAATCAACCACTGTGAAGAGAGTTATGAGATGGACAACGAAGATAAAGAGACATACGGTGTTTCATGGAAGCCTTACAACGCTTCCAACCCAAACAGTCGAAAACGTCGATCTGCCTCAACTTGGATAGTTCAAAATGAGGACTCAGAAGTTGAGATGCATTTCAACCGGCGCGGACGACGAAACACAGCTACTACCACAAGTGGCGGCCAATACCAAACCATGGCGACTGGTCGTAAGAGTACACTGAGGAGACGAAAGCTCATTTCGAATAACAAAGGTAGTTCTTCAAGTATGCCTATCTACTACGTTGATCCAAGTGCACTTCTCCCAGATGGTACAGTGGTGTCCTGCAAAGATCGCTGGCAGTATTTTACCACTAGCGATTTGCGAGGTTTTCCTATCCCTGGGCGTTTGACAACCTACGGAGGTGGTGGTTACGTTTCGAATCTTGGCTACAATGAAGAGACCAGTTGGACTGTGTTGGCAGATTTGCATTCTCACAATTGGTTTGACAAGCAAACGAGAGCTGCCTTCATTGAATTTACTGTCTACAACGGTAATATCAATATGTTTTTGACGGCTTTCCTCTACCTGGAGTCTTTGCCGACAGGTGGAGCTTTCCCCTGGGCTGATTTCAAGGTATTCAATGGGTACCGCTATTCAGCTGCGAATGGTCTCGGAAGTTTGTGGGCTGAGTTAGTTTTCATCTGCTTCATTGGGTATTTCAGTGTGCGAGAGATTCGAAAGATGATCAAGCAACGTTTCCAATATTTCAAGAGCTTCTTTAACATGATGGAAGCAGTCTTGATGCCGATGTATTTGGTGATGTTTGGTTTGATTATCGTGCGATGGCTCACTACCTCCAAGAACATCAAAGAGTTCAAATCAAATCCCAAGGACTTTGTCAGCTTTCAGTACTCAGCAGCGGCTGATGCAGCGCTGATGGCCGTGATTGGGGTCGTTAGCTTCTTCTTAACTCTGAAGTTTCTCAAACTTTTGCAGTTCGCAAAATTATTCTTTGTCACCGGTCAGGTAATTAAGGCGTTCTGTGTGCCTCTCGCCTGGTTCATGATTCCCTTCCTTCTCTACTTCTTCCTCTTCTGTTGGGTAGCTCATCTCGGTTTCGGAGCGTACAATGAGAATTACCAAACCATCACACGTACCATAGTTACTCAGTTCCTGCATCTTTTGGGGGCAACTGATTTCGATGGAGTCTACGATGTGAGTCCAATCTTTGGTCCGATGTACTACCTGGCATATGCCATCTATATGATGTTCATTGTGTTCAACATCTTCATGGCAATCATCTGTGAGGCGATTGATGCAGACTACGATGAAGAGTTTGAAAAACAGGCGGGAGATATTCAGGTTAGCTTAGTTTGATAATTTATTAATTTAATTGGTTGCCCTTTTACTACATTTACTTTTGCAAGACTTTTTTAAATTAATAAATTACTAAATTATGATATTACTACATATTTGAATAATTGTTAACGAATTAAATAAATTCAACAGGTATGTCAAGTCAGCTCATACACGTTTCTACACATGAGCCTCTCGGTCAGGATAGTTAAATGAGATAAATTTAGGTTATTGAGTACATTACGAGTATGGATATATCTGAACAATAGAACAAACCAAGATGAAATCTTTCTAGTGATCTCAAAAGTAAATTATTTGTTATTCAACACCTTTAGACACGCCCCTGTATCCATCTCTTCTATTTATTATTTGAACGGACTCATAAATGAACGATAATTGATGTATAATTGCATACTTCCCACTTAAAGGATTACACATAACATGATTATTGTGACTTAAAGAAATAATTTGTAAACAAAGTCGTATTGATATTCTCTTGTTATATTTCTTTCAATGTAAGATGGTTGAATATCTGACGAACCGTTTCAAGGCGATCGTTGGTATCGACGACATCGAGTTAGACATGCACGTGGATGGTGAAGATGAAGGCAGTGAGAAGTTGCGTGCCACTGAACAAACCATGGAAAGCTTTGATGATCAGATAGATAGGTTGTGCCAATTTGTAGACAATCTTCCACTTGAATCTGCCAAAGATGATGGGGAAGATGACGAGGAAACACCCGGCAAACCAGCATCACTATCACCACCTCCACCGCAAAAGTCTGATGTTGTTTCAGATCCGATTCAACAGTTTGTACCGGACGAAGATCAATGCGCGACAGTTGATAGTTCTACAGCGGACTTAAATAACTTTCAGAATTCGAGTGATGTTAATGTTTGAAAATACAAACAATCGCTTTGCACATACACAGAACACAAAAATAAGACATTGTAGAAGATACGAGAAATTACTGTAATTACCAAGAAAGGTTTTTGATATATTGAATTTAAGTTTGGCCCTGGTTTAAAACCCCTTTTAAACTTTATCGCTCGGTCAATTTGATTACCTATTGATCTTTAAGGGTCATCTAAATTTCGTTTTGGTCAAAAATAATTTTAAAACACTTGCTTGGTTTGGTAAACAACTCCAACCATAACAACAATATCAGACTTTTTTCAGATTTTTTTGTAGATTCAGAGAAACTCAGTGGCACTTTACGACTTGTAATGGCGGAAACGAATTTTTGAATCCGATGGACTTACGTCTGATATTTCTTAAAAGTGAAATTATTCGAAATTATTCAGGTCGTTAAAAATCGATTTTCAAAGTCATTACGTAATAAATCACATTTATTATTATTTTGAAATAAACTAATGGTGCGAATATTAATTAATTAATTCGAGTAAAAATAAAGCTATTTACTTTGAAGAGTTTGGATTTTGCCACCATAGAATATTTCTTTGTACTTCTGCGTTTATATCATATGCAATAAGGGTTTTTTTTTCGCACTATATTTTAAAATATTTATTATTTGATGTAGAACTTTTTAATTCATTTTTCTTGTAAATTTTTAATATAATATAATATGACGGCACT
>JAUEKX010387347.1:15231-33558 GCA_031834005.1 Dendronotus venustus
AGTGCACGTGATCAGTTTGAGAAACAGTTGCATGAGAGTTTAGAATCATTGAAAGAACAACGCGAAAAGAACACTCAAAACCATAAGGAAATCAATGAGTTGAAGCAACAGGCCATCACACAAAAGTGTGACATGTTGTATGGTGGAAAAGGTATTAATAATAATATAATTTTCTGGTGACAAACACTATTGACTATTGGAGGGCAGTGGTCGAAAGAAGGATTTTATATCCAGCCGGGACTTTTTTAATAATATGAAAACGAAGATAGTGAAATAAACTGTCGCCCAAATTTTGTAATTTTAAGCCTCTAAAACAGCCTGAAACACAAAATCCAAGGCTTGAATAAAAAGTTAGTACAACTATTGTTTATCAATGAGTTTCGTTTGTCTGTTTGCACTCGTTGTATCATAATTAGCTACTTGCTAATCCTGCCAGTAATTTCCGACTTTCGGCCCTTATTTCGACCACTGGATTATTAGTCTATTGGTTACATGTGATTTTCAATAAAATGCAACTAAATCTAGGATACACTGATGCTATTCGAGCAGAACGGAAGAAAAAGCCAATTTCTTTATAATAGGGGGATGCTCGAGACAACCTCTTTTTCTTTATCAAAAAATTTATAATAATAATACAATAATAATCCACTCAAAAAAAGCGAAAATTACTATTAAACTATAAAACTATACTCTCTTGTAAATTTGCACCTTTTTTTTACTCAAAAAAATCTCAAGAACCCAACAGGCAGGGTACAACAAGCATACACTAATTAACACCTAGATTTCCACATGCCATGTTTGAACATTAGTTATTATTTAATTCTTTAATGGTGTAAATTTAGGTAGTGAATTTAGTGGCAGGGTAGAAGAAGTGGATGGCGCCGAACACCCTCTTGTCCGACAAATTGAACAAGAATACAAGACCTCTCATCCGTCACCAAGTTCAGGTAAGCTTCGCCGTTGAAATAATTTTAATTAAGATAACAATTCTGAGCAATACTATATAATGTATTTCATATTATCTGATCCATTTTGTTGTTTTATTGGCTCCATGTGAAATTCTCATGAACTTTAGTTTCGAATTAATACAAAGTAAGATCAAAATAACGCGAAATACTACATCAACATTCCCTTCCGTCCAAAATGAAATATTTATGTAATATCTTCAAAGCAGCTAAAAAGAACTCATGAACTTGTGAATTGCAAAAAGCATTTCATTTCATGCAAAATTAAATTTTCATGAAAATTCATTATTACAACTTATTTTGGAGACGTTGCATCGTGACTTTCGTATCTTGAGAGTAAACGAAATCTCTTAAAATTTATTCCTAATAAGGCGCCTTCCTCTAAAATCTAATCGTTAACGCTTTTGTTGTGTAGTAAAATGCAGAAAAAATATAAAAAATGTAGTAAAATCGTAATTAGTTATAATAGTACACTATTTTTACTACACGATGTTTCTTTTGTGTAGCCGTGGTTGATGATATTCTCAAGGAGCTCCAAGTTGGCGAAGTCCGTGATCTCGAAGAGCAACTTCGTATTGTGCAAGAGGAAAAGGAACATTTGGAGCAGGAACTCACACGAAAAACCTCCAGCGCAGACATTGTGGCCGAAGCATCGTCTCTCCTCCGCAGAGGTTCCAGTGACATTTCGGAGGAGGGTGACGAGTATTCGATGAACAACCAGTTGAGGGAGCTCTCTGAGGTGAAGAGCTCGTTCAAGAATCGTGAGTCTGTTTACCAGATGGAGATAAAACGCTTGACCGAAGAGATCGACGAACTAAAGGAGCTTTTGTTGGACGTGGAAAACGAGAAAAACACAGCAGAGGAGGGCAGTAGAAAGGAGAGCAAACAATTGTCAGACGAGCTTCTACAGGTCAAGTCGAAACTGAGAGAGTCTGAGGGAAACTTCAAGGAATTGCGCAAAGAATTCAATTCTTTTAAAGAAACAACTGTTGAAGGAGAGGGCGTTCTGAAAAATACGCAAGACGGGATGTCAGAGGTTTGTGCGCAACTGTTAGACATTCAGCACAAAGTTGCACTTATTAACGGAGGAGGAGAGAAAGCCAGTGCTAAAAAGGACTTAGAACAGCAGAGAGACGGTGATGTAACAGTCTCTCCATCGCAATGTTTTAAAATGATAACGCACATCAAGAGTCAAGTTCAAACGCTCAACGTAGCTGTGGAAAAAGCTGTGAATAAACTCCGGAACGTGACAAAGGAGAAAGAAGGTGAGGGTGATGATAGTGAGGCGGATAACGATATTATTGGAGAAAACGCCCACCTGAAGGAACAAATACTGAAACTCAAAGCGCTTGTGCACACGAAACGCGAGCAAATCAGCACGCTGCGTACAGTACTGAAGGCGAACAAATCCACGTACGAAGTCGCACTGGCCAACCTCAAGTCACGCTACGAGAATGACAAGCAGATCCAGACTGATGCAAACGCACAACTCAAGAAGCAGATGAAGTCACTCCGATCCGAATGTCAAACATTCGCCACGCTCCGCAGTATGTTCGCCACGCGTTGCGAGGAGTATGTGAAAGAGTTGCAGGAGAAACAAAAGGCCATCTTGGCGGCCGAAGAGGAGAAACGGACGCTCAATCAACTGCTCAAGCAGGCCATACACCAGAAAGTGGCGCTCACGCAACGCGTGGAAGAGTTTGAGATCGCGCGCGAACGTTTGAGACAGTTTACGAAGAAGAATGGTGGAAAGTCTTCGTCTGGAATGAGTGGCAGTGGAGGTGCGAGTAGAGGGCCAAGGGGACCTCCGAAACCGGTAACTAGGCTGTGATGAAGTGAGTATGATAGTACTGTAGAGTAGAACCTCTATAATTTTCCACTTCGGTAAAAACATCTATAATAATAACAACATTCTTTTTCGCTAAAATTTTAATTCTGACTTTTGATAATTATTATTCCGCGATGAAGTGAGTACTCTAGTGTTAAGCTTTTTAATTTAGTTTTATGGTACACCAATTTACAAGACAAGTTACCATTTTGAATTGGAAGCTAACTGTAGGGTTAGTTTACATTTTTGTTTCATGAAAATATAGCAAAGGGATTTGCCCTCGCTGTTCTTAGTGTCCTTCACTGAGATTTTGCATTTTATGCAATTTTCTTCTTTTATTATTTGCAGATTCTTCTGTCTACAGACTAATAATTCTAAAAATTACCAAATTTCCAAGCCTCTCAATAGCTCATTTTGTAGACGCATAATTTACCATTATTAATATTAATTTGTGCAGAAAATTAGCAGATTTATTTTAAAAATTACCTTTTATTTGTACATAGTCCTAGAGAGGGCCTCAGATTTTAGAATTTCTTACAAATTTTAGATTTTAGTGCGGGTTAACATTTAAATTATTGTGATTTGAGATGGACATTTTTAACACAATTTTACGAATTTTTTGAAATGTTTCATGCTACAATTTTTGGCAAAAATTATTTTCTAACTTCAAATTTTCATTCACCAAATAGGTACAAAAAATAAGATACTAGCTATTTAGTAAACTTTTTCCTGAATTAATTTTTGTATTCCCCCTCGTTCTCATGTTAAAAAATCCAAAATTTTACAGCATTGTTTCATTTTCCATTGCTCCAACACCAGATGTATGCCATTCTGACGTATTAAGAGAAGTTTATGGCACAGTTGGTTTTCAAAGCATGAAAACGAGGCGAAGCATGATAAGAAATTAATTCGGAAAACGGGTATTTACCGATGAAGAAAATTCTGATTTGGAATTTTCACGGACTTTTTTTTCGTAAGCTTTCTTTTAGGAAATAATTGTTATAACGTCACTATTCTAATTATCTTTCTCAATCTGTCTACATTATCTTATGTTCGCTTTGGGCTATGTATTTCACTATGTGATGAATATCCCATTAGACTTTTGTTATACTTTTGATAGGTATATTTAAACTCAAAAAGCGAGTTTCAAGTATTCGCAAAATTTCAGATATTGTGTTAATAAAAGCTATGAAAGTTTCAAATGTCTGAAGGTCTGCTTTTTACACTATTTATTGACACAGTGGCAAGGATAACCTCTCGCTGCTATTTGCCACAGGTTTCCGTTGTAGGTGTTGCGCAACGAAGGCAGGACTCTCATTGATAACAGTCTGATTAGTACTGAAGAGACAATCCTGGGTAAATATTCGTAAATAAATAATAATAATAATAATCTTTTATTCCAGAATATGTGCTTTCTTGATAAGGTTTTAAATAAAGTCTACTTTTCATGAGACATAATTTTTAAATCCGTTAAAAATAAGAAATTTTTTGATAGCTTTTTAAAAAGTTGTAAAAAATATATATATATATTAAAAAAGGGTGTTTTATTAAGAATTTATATATTATACCATGTTTAAATTATGTATTGACATATGAAATTGAATTAGATAGTATCGTGTAACATGTTTGGTAATGAATTAATACGCAATCAAATTGAATGCATTTGAGTTTAATGAGTGATTAAGGTTTCCCAAGTTAATTATACCAAACTTTGTGACGTTCCAAGCGGTTTGGACTACAATCGTTAAAAGTTAGTTAAAATCCGTTAAGTAATGGTTTGTGAAGTATGCTTTTGTTTCTACACAAATCAAGAGTATTTTTCGAGAAACGTAGTTATTTTATGTTTTGAGATGCACTCCAAATCGCTTGGAATGTCACATTTCTAAAAGCTTATACCCGTCTTAAACCCTGTTTTCTTTGTATTGATAATATTTATAGTTTTAAATAAAAAATAGTGACCTATAAGAAAATAACGTGTCTCTTAAACTGAACGCTTAGAAGCTGAAACATGTTTATATTCTCTTTATTGACGTTTCAACAATGATCAGATTTAAAAATGTGCGAACTATTTGTCACCTCTAAAAGCGACAGAATTTTAATGAGCTGGCGAAAATTAGACGAAATTAACTTTATTAACTTTAATTTAACAAAATTAAAACAAAAAAGAATTTCGCGAATTACGAGCAAATTGTCTTCGATCTTGTCCTTTTTTAGATTTTTCTGTGCTTGTAAATATTATTCAGTTTCGCTGGTACTAGTCAAATTTATAGTCGAATATTTCGCGAGTTTAATTTTTGTAGATCGGGTCATAAGTCAAAAAAATCTCAGAGGTAATATTTTCTTTTGGTTTCAACGTTTTGAAACTTTTTTGAAACATGTTCACATAAATCTAAACACCTCTATATAATAAATTTAATCTTCAAATATATCAAATATATTTCAAGAGAAAAAAGAATTAAAATTTTGTGGAATTTAATTTCGGTATATTATAGCTAATCAGGGACAAAAATAGTTGGCGAAAGATGAGAAAAACCTAAATTTCATTGATCACCCCTCCTCGCAGTACTAATGTTGATAAAATTGAGTTTTCCACTATGTAATACTGATTTTGGGCGAAGGGTTCCTTCTCAATTCTTGAAGAAAATCTCACCTTTCGCCATAATTTCTGTCCCTGATTATAGATCTAAAGTTGCTTAATGATTGCTTAAGCTAAAGCTAAGGGGCATTAGCAGTATTTTTCATCAAAACGTAATAAAAAATATTGCGGTTTTTTGAGTTTGATCCAGATAGTGTATGTTGTTCATCTTCTCCTTCATTAAGTAAGATCAATAAAATACAAAGAGCTTGCTTCCTCTTAGAAGGTCATCTTCGGCATTTTTTTGTTGCGTTTTGATGAATACAATATTAGAGCTAAAGGAGGCGCTTATTCGAGTTTTGGGCGATGAAAAAAAAAACAATTATTTATCAAAAAACAGCTTTCTTTTTAATATCGTTTTCACTCTTCTCGTATTTAAATTCAAAATGTTTATATGCGGAAGAAGAAATACACAACGAAATTACGGAAGGCAATCAATCTTAAAGCACCACTTCGGAAGAGAATCGTAGAGTGAATTTTGCAGTCATGGGGCATCCTTACCTGTTGAAATTATCAAGCAATCATTCAAGTCATGCGGACTTAATATTAACGTTGATGGATCGAAAGACAACGTTATTTCATTGTTTTAAAGAATCTCAGCCTTGTGCCGCTGGTTTAGAGAGATGCTAAAATCGCAAATGGAGGTGTTGAAAGATCTACATGATGAAACAAATCCATTTTTGTTCGCATTAAATTGAGACTGACTCAGATATTGAGGAGGATTCCAGTCGAGTGACCAAAACTAAGAATTTTTTATGAGCGCCCCCCTAAAAGTTGAAATTTTAAATAAGCGTTTACAAATTTAAATATTGCACAATGTAACTTGCTGTAACATACCCTATAGTAACAATGAAATTTTAGAAACTTGGGGTCAATTGATGACATCATAAGCTTCAAATTATTCTAACTTGTCTAAATGTGTATAAATGCTGGATAATTATTTAAAATGAAGTAATAACATCAAAGAGACAGTAACATATATATATATGTCATACTATTATTCAGTAAAAAATTAAATCTACTTGATACATATATAACTTATTTACAATAGATCTGACTTCAATATATCCCTATACGATGGATGAGGATTTTAACAAGGTTGACTATAATTGAGCCAGGATTATGTTTTCAACAAAACTTCTCATTTTACATTGGTGGTAAACCTTGTGGTGGAGCCATTAAGTCGACATCTGAAAATTCACGAGCAATCCATACCGCTCCAATAAAGATGGCACTGTGCTTGATAACTTGCCTATAAAAAAAAATTTATATATAAGCTTATATATACATACCATGGATTTGCCAAATTTTGAATACTCACCTTTTGGAAACCATGTAAACAAAATGAGAATTTTTTGTTTAGCTACATACATGGGTTGATGATAAAAATATGAAAGTATACTTACCAACTTATAGGATTGTGATAAAAGCTAGCAATGTAGCTAGAACTGCGAGTAATCAAAGATTTTTTGCTGCTTGGTTTTGATTTTCTAGTACCGCGTGCCTCCATCTTTGTAGCTTGAGTTTTCTCGATATCCCAAATCCCAAATCCAATCTTAAGAAACGGAATCAATGTCCGCTGGAGACAATATTCTCTTTTTAATAGAGCTGACCAAATTACACTATAACATATCACTCTTTTTTAGAGTTACTTAAAAAAAAAGATAAATTTTAATTAAAAATCGATAAATTATTATTATGTTTGTATATATGGTTTCTACCTTTTAAGTTTAAATTTAAATTTAAATGTTTTTACAAGTACGCGATAAATAAGGCCAGGTCTTTGTTTTGTGATTTGGGTGATGTTTTGTAGTAATTTGCAGAACGAGTAGGAGGTAAACAAAAAATTACAAAACAAAACGAAACCTAGAGAAAAAACAGTGATGTCGAAACAAACAGAAACAGAAACTAGCAAAAAAAGAAAAAGAGGTGACATTTTGTTTCTAATATAATACCAGTTATAGATTTCCTTTTAATACATTTTCAATGTAAGCTACTACGAATAATCATCAGTTGACCTCGATTTATTAAATTACTATTATTTATTAATTTTATTAATTATATAATAATACACCTTTATATTGACATTAAGTGTGTCACCTATTCCTGCCCTTTTTTCTGCTCCATTATTTTTTAAGTGGAGTAGATCAATGGCAATGCTAATGTATACCTGCCCCTTTCACGCCACTTCCCTCAACAAAAATTGCTAGACTCAATGATATCAGAGTGTAGCCAAGAATTGGCTTGGTGAAAAGGTAAAAATAGACATATCTATGCTAGGGATGGGTGGCCAATTAAAGGGATCTCGACATAAAAAGCAATCAGTTCTCAGATTATAGAGTTTATAAGCACAATCAAAAATCAAATTAGATAAAACTTACTTTGTCAAAAAATATTAAAATAAGATATGAATTTTGCCATATCTTCACAGGATTGAGTTTGGCCAGAAATTAAAGCCCTGTTCTAGTAGCATGTTATTGATCTTCTCAAGAAAGACCATTCCTATTGCAAAGTTTCTAACAGTTTTTTTCTAGGAAATTTTTTATCCATTCCCAATAGATGGATCCTAATGTTTACATTTTGCCGTGAGCAATGCGCATGTGCGAATAAACGTCAGTCAACAATTTTCGTTTTCTAGTGCATTTAGTAGAATAACAGTTGTAAGAAAGGGGTAAACGTTTAGAAAAATGAAAATAAATCTATATATGCATATATAATATTTCTTTATGTTATGTATATATTTTATCTTCTTCAATTATTCATTTGTAATAGTAAGACATTTTTCAGTTAAACTCGTGGTTAAAATATTATTTGGATAATTATTAAAGAGACGATCACAATTCCCATTTTAAAAAGTATAACGGAATGTTATTATAACAACAAAGGCACTCCAAGTCATAAGAATTCCGGATTGTTGTCTTAACAGAGCTTTAATAAAAGATTTTTGAACGGATATTAGTTTGGTAAACCATATTTGGTGTATTTGATAAACTAAATTCAAGAGCTCAATACAAGACTGGGGGCAAACTGGATAGCCTAAAAGAGCCAAATTCAAAGCTATGAATCTGTTTATTGGCTATTGAATATAGAAAATTATCAAACATGTTATTGAAGCAAATATCTTTATTGTTTGGGATGTCAGTAGAAGAGATATCAACTGTTTTCAAGCACTTTCACTTATGATTACCGATTTTTTTGACTGCCATTTTCCAAGGGGACTGGAAATGACAACAAACTACGTCATCTGCGGAGTCATCAGATGGCAACATTCAATGAAGGTATATAACCTTCTTTACCTTTTATTTCGATTTTCTACTATTGGTTAGATATTTAAAAAACTTTTTGTTAAACTTTTTTTTGGTAGAATGAACCTATATACTCAACATTCAATATAATTTTTTAATTCTGTGTTCCTTTACATCTTTCTCAAAATATAATTTCATTAAGCACAGGTTGCTTTGGACCACACTTGAATTATTTTTTTCATATAACAATAAGTTATTATAAAATTGTGTTTCAATGAAAGCAATTCAACCAGTAATTTTTCAAACCAATAATTATGTAATGCGTTAAAAATATTTTCTATCTATCATAATTTCTTTGATTTGCATTTTATTTTCCTACTTGTGTGTTTATTGTAATGCATGGTTACTCCTTTTTTCACTTTTCTTTGGAATTTTATCTTCCAAATACTATGGAATTTCTCAAATTATTATATACTTCACTAAATTGAGATTTTCTACTCCAATATATTTTTATTGTTTCTTTTTTTTAATAATTTAATATTTAATTATGGAGATAGCAATATATAAATTTTGAGTAATTTTGTAAAGGCTACCCACTGCAATATTTACACTGTCCATGTAAGTGCAGATTATCATATGTGGGTCATAAAATATCTTAGTTTGTACTGCTATTTTTGGTTGGGTAACCTCTTCTTTGAGTTTGTGAAGCCTAGAATTTCAGGATTGGGTAACTTTATATTATATTGTTTGCTGGTTAAAAAAAGAAGTTATGATGCTTAGTTATGGAGTTTGGGAATGCTCTGTGCATTTTGAAGAAGGCTAATAGAGTAGTTGGCCAGTTTTGTTTTTTTTTACTTTCCTGATCTTGGGAAATCACAGTCTTTGCACAGATATATATTGCTTGTTCTTGACTTGAACTTACTGTAGGTCAATTAAATAGAACAAATTATATATTATAGTGTGTAAAATCTTGGTACATCTAGACTAATTAATTAATTAATACACTCCTTTTTTTTTAAGATAATATTGGGTTTATATATATAAGCCATGTTACACATTATTGACAATGACAAGGATTTTTTGAATAAACTGGGTGAGTTTGTGTCTGAAACTTCACACAAAGCAATAACTGATCGTGGCTATTTTTCTATTGCATTTTCTGGAGGAAGTGCAGCAACAAAAATTTGTGCTGCATTTCAAAATGAAGAATATGCTAAGAAAACAGATTTCTCAAAATGGAAGATGTTTTTGTCTGATGAAAGATATGTAAAGCTCGACCATCCAGACAGTAACTTTAAAGCCATCAATGATGGGTTGATAGCTAAGCAGGAGGGTGTTAAAATGGAAAATGTGTTTACTCTTAAAATAACTGGGAATCTAGACACAGATGCAGCTGAATATGAAACACAAATGCGTTCGGTTTTTAAAGATGATGAATTCCCAAAATTTGATTTAATAGTATTGGGGATGGGTCCAGATGGACATATTTGTTCACTCTTTCCAAACCATGTCCTACTTAGAGAGGAAAATAAATGGATTGGTCATTTAGAAGATTCTCCAAAGCCTCCGCCACAACGGATTACTTTTACAATGAAAGTTGTAAATAATGCTTCAAATGTAATTTTCATAGCCACTGGGGAATCAAAAGCAGATAACATAAAAAGAGCTGTAGAAGGAGAACCTGGAGCTGATATACCAGCCTCTCTTGTTAAACCTGTAAATGGTACTCTACATTGGTTCATGGATAAAGCAGCTGCAAGCAAATTATCTCAGCAATAGAGAGTATCATTTTTAATGATCTTCTTTAGACACCTTGACACCTTAGATTTTCTTAATTTTAAACTTTCATTTGGGATTTTGGTTGTTCTTATCATTATTTATTATTATATGTAACTGTTACAATTTTATTGTTTCAAATTTAGAAATTCTAAGCTCAGCAATATTTTTTTCTTGCACTTCCTGTTATGTATTTTATAAAGAGTAAGTCAATTTCTCAGACATAATTACTGGCCCATTATAGCTATTTCCTTTAATTAATTTTCACGATTAGTGTACATTAAATATTTTCATAACAAAATCTCATTTTGCAATTTGTATATAATGGTTTGTTTTTTATATAACGTGTTACTGTTGGTTTGATTTTTGTCCTTTGTACTTGTTTTTTACTAGATATATACTTACTTAAAGTTGAATTTTTATTTGAAATTTGTTTAAGAGCTGTTGTTTTTATATTTTTTTGGGAAGAAAATAATTTTTATTTTTACAAGTACACACAAAATCATATTAATCTTAAATTGTCTTTGGAAAAAAGGATTATAATAGTCTTGATGTTAAATATTAATTTGTTTTTAATAGTTTCGCTATAGACTTATATTACAACCTGTTTGAATAAATTAAAGAAGAAAATGTTCACAACTAATTTTATTCTCATATCTAACAACTATAGATGAGTGTTTATATATAGATGCTTGAAATGTTTGAAGCATTTAAAAAAATGTCTGTATAATAATAAGTATAATTCAAATAATTCAGGATAAATATTTTTGTGGAGTTTTCAAAGAAATAGATTAGATCTTTTTACAAAATTAAGTACACAAGGATAATAAAACATTTTTTTTACTTGACACCTACTTTTTTTACCTAAGAAAATTTATTAAAAATCAGCATTCAGGAATTTTAAACCCATGTCAAAATTAATTAATGTTTAAGTCAAGTATTAAGTGTAAGTAAAAAGAAATTAAATTAATTGTGCATGGTGATCTTTCCCTTAATGTTTTAGCAAACTTTCTAAGATCTGCTGAGCTTTATAATCATTATTTTGTTATTGTTTTTTTAGAAGAAGACAAAACAAGACAAAAAAAATATACAAAAAAAACAACAACACAGAAAAGAGATAATGCTCTCTGGATCTGTTCATGGAACAGATGCAGCATACCGCACTACTAAGTTTACCACCAACAACCTTGAAAGAGTTGACAGAAAGAATAACTTACAAAATGAAGAGCTAATCTATTGCTCTCGTCTTCATATACAAGAAAAAGAGGCTCAATGCTATCTGACATCGAAGCGATTTGTCTGGGACCTCAATTTTATACATCCCACAACAAAAAGACAAAGTTTGTAATATTTATCTTCCCTTCCTTATAGTACTCAGGAGGAATCTGTTTTAACCAAACCTTTTGAGCTTTTATTTTAAAAACTGAATTTTATTGTCTTATTTAGTATGTGTGACTAAATCTTTCATAAAATTGCTTTAAATTATGATTGATTTAGAGGTTTGGGTAATATATAGTTTATACTTTATATAGTTGTTATAAAATAAAATTTTAATATGTTTCCAAAAAATTAAATTTTATTTAAAAAAACATTTAGTTTCGTTCTAAATTAAATGACATCTAAAGGTGTTCAATTCTAAAAATAAAATGTATGTATGCATAGCTTACATTGCCTAAAAAATAGAAATATTTACAAACATTTTTTCTTGCAGAAACCATTCACCATGATGTAGACTTAAAAGATGTTATTATAGCACAATATGAAAGAGGGTACCACAAGCATCAAACTGACAAAAATGAAATTGAATTGTTTCCAACACAATACTTTAGTGTTCATTATTGCCGTAAAGTTAAAAACAACAAACTGAAGCATCACCATGTTGTGTTCCAAGCAGATGAATCAGAAAATTGTAAAAAATGGGTTGATAATATTAAATCTGTGCTCAAAAGTAAGTTTTAAATGATAATCTCTAAGATAAGAGAAAGTGTTTGAAGTTAATCATTAGTGTTTTTTCCTTATCCTTGTCTTCATTTAGGCTTCTCGACTTCTATTTCTCTCATATGCTTACTCTTGTTTCAATTTAGAATTCTCACGACCAGAAAAGCTGTTAGTATTTATCAATCCAGTTGGTGGGAAAAAAGAGGCGGAGAAAGTGTTCCAGTCTAAAGTAGAACCTCTATTCTATTTGGCCAAAATCTCTTATGATACTGTAGGTGAGGGTTATTTGTTTTCTTGGACTACGTAATAGTGAGTAGTACTGGATTTAGAAGGCATTGACTAATTTACCAGCCGTTTCTAGTTCAAAAATCGAAAAGACAATGGTCCTTTGCAGTACTGAGGACTGATAAGGCAGAGTTTTTAGTTAGTTGGAAAGGTACTGTAAATTGTCAGTTTTTGACTTTTTGCATCCAGATTGTTTTCTAAAAGAAACTGATTGTGAATTTCCAGGAGATAAACTATAGGTTGAAGGGTTGGGTGTCATAGGTTTTCTTGAAAAACCAGACCATGATATAAAGGATTACTTTTATTGATATCACTACACATTATTGTACTTTTTTACGGAAACAGTTATTTATTAAGCAGTTTTACTTGCTTCACAAACTTTGTTAGACACCGACATAGAACTCTCATCACGACTGGCAACTCATTGTTGCTGCAGAGAAAGAAAATCTTTCAGTTGAGAAATATTCCATATTATTATTGTAGGTTCAACAAAGTCCTATGATTTTTATTGTGTTGTGTTTTCATTATAAAAAAGTTTTTTAAATATTCACTTTTCTTTTTCTAGTCACTGAAAGAATGAATCATGCTAAGGATTATCTTTGTACAGAAGATGTGTCTGTTTATGATGGGTAAGGTTATTGTTATTAAGGCACTTTGCCCTATAGCTTGATTTTTCAAATAGACAGAACGAAGTAGTTATATATATTTTGAAAATAAAAGAACCTTTCACAGGACTCTCACAGGATTCAGTAAAACAATTTAAAAGAAATACAAGTTTTTTCAAATAAACGAAAATTGTAAACTTTATTGTTCTGACATGGGTGCTTTTCCAGCACCTTTTTATAATTAATAACATTTAATGGGACCTGTCCATAGCAAAACTTAAACTTGTTCAGGAGAAAATAGCAAATAATATCAAAAAATGGTATAAAGGAGAATAATGGCTATTCTTACGTGAATATAAGTTTGACATTTCACTGATATGATGATGGTATGAGTGAGATTGTACCTTAGGTAGACTAAGAAAATAAAAGAACTGCACTTTACGAAAAGAATGACGATTGAAATACCACTCTTCGAAATGAACCAACTGAATAAACCTTCCAAAGTCTAAATATTTTATTCATAACTACAATAAATTGAAGAATCTATATTAGAAATGTTCTCGTCTAAAGTAACCATTCATTCAACCAGTCAAATGAGGGTTTTTATCCTTTTTCATGTGAAGCGACGCTTATATTTATATACACAGATAAGTCTTTGGAGTGACTTGACTGGGAATCGAACTGCAGTCTCCAGTACTGATACCGAGTATTCTACCATTAGACTTGTTATTGTTTGTCAGAATTTTTTACCTTTTTGAAGTAGATCGACAAATTGTGAGATTCTTCCCCATCTTCATCATTATCTGATAGATTAGATTATTAGTCTTTTACATTGCTCGACTGAGAATGGAATCTCCCATACTGATGGAGAGTAATCTACCATTAGGCCACCAATCTGTTTGTCCATTTTTTTAAACCATGCTTGTATTTACTATTTTCACATCCAGTGTTATATCAGTTGGGGGAGATGGGATGTTCAGTGAAGTGATGAATGGATTGTTGAGGTGTGATGACGTCAACAACCACCACCTGACGACGTCATCGTCCTCTAACAGTAACAAAAAGCCAAAAAACTTGATGCTTGGTATTATACCTGCAGGTACGAGATGTTCTTCTGAAATTCACGTGATAAACTAGTCAAGTGGTTCTAGTCACGTTAACTGAAACAAAATTTATATTTGTAAAATTAAATCCTCGCCAAATATTCCATTTTGGCCATTCGCCAAATTGAGTACTCACCAACATTAATACCATTAAGGTAGATAGAAAAACTTCCGTTTTTTGGAGGTATTTTAGAGATTTATTTACAGAAATATTCTACTGGCAGAGAAAAATTACCTGGTCCTTCGTTTTTAGAGTTAATTATCTGTTTGGCTTTATTATATGCATATTTTTTCGTTTTAATTTTGTTTGTAGGTTCGACTGATACGGTGATATACTGCACGACTGGTACAAATGACCCCGCCACAGCTGCAATGCAGATTGTGTTAGGTATGTGCGGCGTGCATTATCTTCAAAATTAGATTACCTGTATACGAACATGTCCTCGTCAGAACGTTAAGAAGGACTCAAAGGTCTGCTTAACAGCATATTCTGGCTGGACCAAAATAGCTTTTTAGCTTCGGTAGGCTTTCCACTACTTGAAAATAGAGCTGGACGATCAAGGTTATTTAAAAAGAGAAAAAAAACTCCCTTTCGAATGGCGTCCCTTTTGAAGCCTAATCTTCGCTAGGTTGAAAATGTCGCAATTTAGCAATGAGAGCGATAGAACATGGGGTCTCCTATTCTATTATTACCATTGCCTAAAAGGTCACCCGCCGCGACTTTCTCCGTCTAGTGAAGTTTAGACTTTAGGCTACAGGACTTGCGTATATAGAGGTCCTAAGACATTTAATGCTCCCATCTGGGTTGCAATTATTTGTCTGGATATCCTACTCAACTAGGCAATCCCTATCTCAATCTGAGTACTGAGTTGATTGGTTTCCAATTACTCAAATACTAATCAGAGCCTATCGTACTGTCAACGTGGTGGGTCTTAAATCTCCATATATGGCTAATCTCCACTAAGCAGAAAATATCACGGCTGGCATTATTTTGGTAATGGGAGAAATAATTTCGTTCGTATTCTATTGTTCGTATTGTCTAAATATCGCCTGCTGCGATATTTTTGCCTAGTGGAGCCTTTTCCCAGCTGACACACGACGCCAAAACGACGTCATTATAACGTTGTTTTGACGTCGTAGCAACGTCCAAATGACGTTCTAATGTCGTGCGCCGGCTGCATAAGGTGACATTTGAAAGTAGGGTTCGGGATCATTTTACACTTGTGTGTAAAATGTCACCTCATAAGTGTGTTAATGTGAAAGACTTAAAGTTATCGATATCGTATTATAGGAGATGAACTTCCAATGGATGTGTGTTCGGTGTGGCATGACAACCAGTTCATGAAGTATTCAATCTCTCTGATGGCATATGGTTACTTCGGTGACATTATCAAAGAAAGCGAGAAGCTGCGATGGGTTGGACCTAAGCGATACGATTTAGCTGGATTCAAACGTTTCATGGTCAACAAGTAGGCTTCTTTCGTCGTTATCTTGTTGAACGCGCTTTCGAAAGAATTACGCATTCTGATTGGTTTATCTTGATCACATGACAAGTGATTTTTCACGCTTAGTGACTGTTTCCGTAATGCCCGGTTCCATATCGACAAGATAAATACAAAAAATTAATTCAACGTTTTTATTGGCTCAAATTCATCACGTGTCCAGTTGCCGGTAGCAACTTGATTGAAGTGTAAGCAACAAAAACTGATGTGAATAAAAGATATGATGTTAATACAACCCAGCTGACAGACGACGTTGTTACAACGTTGTTTTTACGTTTTTTTACAACTTAGTGTCTTTCTTGTTCTTTTAGATCTTATGAAGGAGAAGTTACATTTCGTTGTGCGAAGAAACAGACACAGGTGATCAGCCCACAACAAGAACAATGTAAACAAGGGTTAGTACACACGTCATGTTTTTTTTATATAATGACGTAATATATTTGCAGCGCGAAATCAGCAGCAAAAGCAATGAAAACGAATGTATATTTTCGTATTCTTTTCTTTTTTCTGGGTCTGCTTTGTAAGTGTAAATCATGCTTTAAGACTTGATTGAATTTATGGGAATTATTTGGCGGGACGAGATTTGTAGTGAGATTCCACTGGCTGTATAGTTTTCTCTCAATCCTTGTTTTGCGACTAAATATGAAAAATTTCCTAAGTGAGATCCCGGTTGTATGAGGTGTGTTTTCCGTATAACATCGCTATTCCGGCTAGGCGGGACAATTTTTCCACCAGAAGATATCAGCTCAAAATATCAAAATGTCCTGTCTAATATAATCAGGCCCTTAGAATAATACTATTAGGAAGGTTGAGTTTTGCTCTTGATAATGTCAGCATATTCTCATGGCTCATGCTGATTATATATTTTCCTTTACATAAGCCAGTCCCCCTCTCCCACAGGAAAACGATTTGTTTATTCTGGCAACTCCTTTAAAGATAGTCACCTGCAATCAGCGTACAAGTTTGACTTCCCTCTTCAATGTGCGTCTATTCTAATCATATGCAGCATTGTACCTCATTTTCTTTCTTCTCCTTTTGTGCTGAATCGGTAGAGTACTCGCCTTGTGTAATCGAAGGGTTTTAGGTTAGAAACCGGCCACCATCTATTCAACTTATGGTAATCTAATCAGTGTGGTAAGTCACTGGGGAGCTAAAAGTAAGTGTGGCACTCCACTGCAGTGAACGATCTCCTTGGTCGAACATAATAGAAGAAGAGATAGGCTTCATTAAATAAAGGGTCGGCAACACCTGCGAAGGAGAGTGGATTATCTTGTGTTTGTTAGACAAAATTGCTTTTTTGCTCTCCTTTACGTCTAACTTTCTACTTTCGTTTTCAGATGTAAACGCTGCTCAACATTTGTTGACGAAGAAGACGAAAATAAAAATGAAAATAATGCTGGTATGTTTATGTATTCGATTCCCATGATCTTTACGATTCGCAGTGAAGAACCAATGTGCCAACACGTGTCATTTTACTGAGCAATGTGCACGCATTTGAGAGAAAAGAAAAATTACAATGTCCGTGTAAACATCGTTGCTAAAAAATTTCGGAAGTTATTTTTAAGTGCATCAAAATGCAACACTGTTGTTTTCGCCTATTGGTTGGCTTTTACACGAAAAATTGAGGAAATTTAAAACTTTCACACAGTCATTTGAAACTTTGAATCTGTCAATGAATGAAGTGTATTTTAGCATCAATTAGCAGTTTTAAATTTTTCTTTTCACCTTTTATGTTTTCGTAAATTTACGAAAATACCAAAAAAGAACCTACTGTTCTAACGTTCAATAAACTTTAAATTTTGTTTCAATTCTTTTTTGATGAATTTAGGTGCAAAAATAAAACGTGCTCAAAATTTCAATGAAAATTTCGGCGCGCAGTCTTTCGATACGGAAAAAATAGTTTTTATTTCTGCTGTTACTAAGAACGTTTTTCGTATTATTTAGACAACTGGGAAACGATACGAGGCCGTTTTATTAGTGTACTTGGAGCTAATATCTCCTGTCGCTGCGCAAAATCTTCCACGGGCATCTCACCGCACGCTCACATTGGAAATGGGGAGATAGACTTGGTGCTTGTCCGCAAGACGACGCGTGCAAATTATCTGCATCACTTAATCAAAGTGTCCGAGAAGACAACGGAACATGTGAGTACTTCGACCTTATTTCTATTTATTATTTTAATGGAAATAACAGCAAAAAGATGATTATAATGGAAATTAGTCAATGTTAGTAAATTAGCAAAAACGTTTGGTTGGGTAATAAAAAATCGAGGAGGGTTTTTGGAATGAAAAGGAGAAAAAACCATCGACTTTCTACTGTTTGCCATCTCCAATGGTATTATGTAGAGCGAACCGCTAGATGTCTAACACCGCAGATATATAAACAAAAGAGATGAGACCAATAAAGCTATGGGCAGCCATTTTTAATAGCGGCAAAACACGTTAA
>JAUEKX010387348.1:9264-19383 GCA_031834005.1 Dendronotus venustus
TCTTAGTTTCTGCCATAGCCTGTGCAATCTCTCCCAAAGGTGTATGCCAAGACATGTTAATACCTGAAACAAAAAACTACATTTTAAAAATAACCTGTTATCAAGTTTTATTCTTACTATTGGCTTGGAGTTTCCGAACTTATAAACGTGCGGAACATATTAGTCCAAATTTAGGTAGAATTTGGGGTTCACACTAATTTTTTCCTGTATTTTTTTCATTTTTACATTATTTCACTTCCCAAAGAAAGCCACAGGTAAAAGTGAAAGTAGATTTCCAGATGCAATAAAAGACAGTCAATGCAACCACTTCATAGTACACAACCACACACATACGTATTGCGTAGAATGTGGAAAAGAAATCTAACAAAAATATCCTTACTTCTTAGTTCCAACAAGTAACAAGAAGCCTGTAATCACTACATACCTCTTCTTGAGCAATATCTATGGTTCTTGCATGTCTTTCCCGTCGTCCACCGGCTAGTTCAGGTTCAGCACGGCCGATGAGGTGTGCTATGAATTCTGTGTCACATACTACATGTATGTGTCGCTCTTTTGGACAACTTTTAAGTCCTTCGTACAAAGTAGCGCAATATCTGGATAAAAAAAAAAAAAAAAAATAGATATATATATATATAGGGCTGAATGATCCCTTGGTCACACAAATTTTCTTTACGTAAACTATGAAGCCATGTGAAAGTGCTGTACAAGTTTTGAAAAAATATCGACAACAACAGCACCATTTCAAAACATCTAACAATCCTACGAAAAGATTTATGAGAATCCCATTCATGTGGAGAAAAGCAACAATTTTTTATGTGTATGAATCTAAGTAAGATGGGATGGAATGGATGGGAATCCAACCCGATTTAACCACATATACTTAAACCTATGCTTTTATATCTGTTTTAATTAACATACTCTCCAATTTTAAAGAAGCCTAAAGGCTAAATGAAAATTTCATCACACCCAAAATTAATTATATTGTAATGTTATGGAAGGGAGGTTCTTGGACATGGCAACCTGGCAAAAACTTTATTTTGGTCTTTCAGATATTGAGTAAACTGAAATATTTAATATATTCGGTCCAAAAAGTCCAAAAGGGTCACATTTAATACTGAGAGCATGAAGTGGAAAGATATGTGCTTCATATTACAGAAACTCTTACCCTTTTTCTGAATCTCCATCTGTATCACCCGCAAGTATACTGTACGCTTTTAATACTTTTGACTTGCACTCTGAACAGAATCTATGCTTTCGTAAATACGTTTCCAATGTGTCCAGTAACGAGTCTGAGTCTATTAATACAACCTAGCGAATATGATTAAAAGAGGTTACGTAACACTCCTAATATACCATGCTTGTGATTATAACAGATATTTTGGTAATTTTTAAACACTGTAAGACTTGATTAGGTGCCCTCTCAAAATTCACCCTTACCCTCATCAAGCAAATAATCCCTTTCTATTCACCTCTTCCCCTGAGAAGCTCAAAAATAGATTAACCCAACAATTACGTCCGTCTCCAATAAACGCCTCTTACAGTATTGAAAAGTTTAATAAACACCCTTCTCTAATAAATACCCTCTCATTCTTCAGTCAAAGAGGGCTCTATATTAGATAATAGATGAGTTTTATCCTAAAAATATAGGTATGCCAAAAAATTAATATTCAAATTTCTTAGTTTCTTAGTTTTCAAATAAACGCCCAGTTACAAAATCAAAATTTACTATTAATTGTTTATTAGAGCATTTACAGTAGTTCTAATTATATCCCTTTAAGTGCCGATGTCAAGTATAATTGTTCAAAGTTTTGGCTAAGTCTTGAACTACGACAAAAAAAGAGAGAAAAGACTTCGGTGATTTTTTTGTTTTTTGCAGAAAATATAATGTCAAGTATACTTGACATCCGCCAAAACAACAAACATTTTGTGATGTCAACATCAGATTTCAAAAGATTTTTTGACATCGGCAAAATTAAGATGACTTATTGCCAACCGTGTGGCAAATAAAAGCGCAAAAGAAAGTTATGGCGCGGCAGTAAAGGGGATATATAGCATGTAATTACAATTTAGGTACATGTACCGACTTATACCTTAAGAATAATCTGATTGCTAAACAACGATAAACTCTTAGTTATACTGAAATGGAAAATGCTACTGAATGTATTATTATAATTATTATTATTAAATTTTAATTTACAGGATATTTACTCTTGATTTAAAAAACCAAGATATTCCAGGAAGTGGTAATTGAACAAATTTAATTGCACGTCACATTTTTTACTAATTACTTCCTTAGCATACAAGTACGTGGCGGCGAAAAAATTGTGGTATGCACACCATTTAAAATAACATTATAAACAAATTCATAAGAATTATATAATGGAGAACATACTTCATCTCTGCACTCTTGTGAAAGTAAATCCCATACATCTACCCAACTAGAATATAAACAAAAAATAATTATAATAATATATTTTGCAATGAAATAATTTTTGAACATATTAGTTAATAGTCTATTGTATAGGTGTGTGCTTTCTCCAAGTTATTAATATTTATACTTTACACACAAGACCCTTTGAAACAATAATAGACATATATGAATTACAGTTTGGATGACACAGCAATATAATGTTGGTTATGATTATTTCAAAACTGATAAAAAACTATTTTGAGATAAGGTTTTCTTACCCTGTGGCCCTGGCGGCTTTGTGAGTTTCTAGTGAGTGTAGTATGCACCGTTTATTTCGTTTGCTTTTTGGTATTGTATCTACTACATCATTTAGGTGTGTCCTACAAGTTTAAAAAAATCATTTTTTTGCTATCATTATACAACAGTATTTGGCAACACTCACATCTTATTATTTTAATTATTAACAATATATATACTGTAGAATTTCTCTACTCCAAATATCAAGAGCCAAAAAAAATTTGAATAGAGAAATCTTAATTACAGGGATAAGATGAGCGGTTATACTGAGTCATTTGTAAAATAAATGTTTAGAAATAGAAAATCACTCCGCAAAAACTACAAAGCCAAGTATAGGATGATAATAAAATAAAATAATATAAATATAATGCAATAATGCTTACCCATGTATATAAAATAGTGCGTAAATTAGTTTAGCATCCATTAAAAAACTTTCACTTAATGTAAGAACTAAAAAAGATACAAAATAATAAAAGTAAATATCTCAAAATCTTGAACTGTTTGAGTTTGCTTTGTTATATAAAACAAAATAGTCAAGAAAAAAACTGTTAAGTTAGAATAAAAAACAAGTGGTAGTTTCCCTTGCCAAATGATCAAATTTAAAAGTAACATATGCTATATATTCAATCATATAAAAAAGATTGCTATTTCTTTATTTTAGTTTAATTATAATTCAGTGAATGTTTGTGTATGTTTTTTATTTTCAAATGGTAAGTAAAATAGTAAAAGAAGAAATGTTAAGTTGAAGCGGCAAGTAACACCAAGATTCCCACCTGTACAGAGCATAGAATGAATTTTTCTCCTTTTAGCAAGCTCAAGACTATGTTAAAACAAAAATGCTGAAAGTAACGCTAAAAATATTAATAAAGTAATAACATATACCTCCTGAAGCACAAATAGTTAAAGGTTCTAGTGCGGGCTGGCCAGATTGCCATAACTGGTTATATAATCGTTCAACACTAAAATAGTAAAAGTTACAAAATTTTATTTCTTTATAAAATTTTCTCAGTAAAATTAATTTTAAAAAAGGCCAATTAGTTTTAAAATAAAATCCAAGAAAGTTCAAAAATGGAGAATTTTCTATTAAGCTTTTAAAAAAACAATAAGACTAAATTGTGTATTAGAATAGCTAACTGTGGAGTAACGACACAGCTAAAAATAATTTGCTGGTCATGAAAAATAAGACAGTGGAAACTAAAATAGTCTTGTTCATCATGGTTGGGTGACAAAATTTTTTTTTTTAATATTGAAGCGGACGTTGTTGATGCCAATATACAGTTGATCAAGTGAGACGACGACGACAAAGTGTAGTTATTTTTAGCACTGTAAAAAATAATTCTGTGTCAACCAGAATTGACGAAAAGCCTTAGATAGTCAGTAAAAGTGTAGTTATCTAATCAATTTGGCCAACAAGTGGCTTTTGTTGTTTGGCTCTTTGATGAATGCAAATGAATAAGATTCTCACAGGTTGAAAGTAAATTTTCATTGCTAAGAAATCATATTTAGAAGTTCTGGCAATTAACATGATGCAAATAAACAATACATTATTTTATGAACTGTGTATTGTCAACAGGTGCTTTGCGACATTTGCTATTTACTAGTTGTTATTTGCTTTATATATATATATATATAAATTGTATGGCAATTAACATGTTAATATAGAGTATCGAAGCTAAAATATGGTAATCTAGATGTCTGTCAAACAACAATAGTAAACTTGCAACAAATTGTGCAACTCTTAAAGGCTAAATCAATTGAGAATTATGTTTATCATCAGAATATCTTCTCAAGGTCATTTCTTACAAAATTCTTAATAACATATTCAATTGTAAGGCTATAAAAATGAAGAAATATCACCTTCTCCTACACCCAACACATGGAACTGATACAGATAATAATGAAAAAAGGTCTTTTTGATTAACTTGACATGCACTTGACATTTCTATGCGTGTTAAACAGCTGTATTTCTATGAAAAATAAAACAGGAAAAAAGATGTGAAAACAATTAAATTATCCCTTTTTTACAAATAGCAAAGACAATAAATAAAGATAAAGATAATATACTATAATATTCTAACATTTACTCCACTTAATGAATGCATTTTTAAATTCAGCATGTTAATTAAATTTCTCCTTGACATTTACTTTAGACAATAATTTAAAAATTCTAAATTCTATGAATGTTTTTGCGTAAACACTTTTTAAAGCGCCGTAAGAATACACATAATAGAAGAAATGTTTGTTTAATAGTAAATGATACATAATAGGATGTGATTTCTATTCAATTCTTGTGTAAACAGAAGCAAAAACTTAAATTGAAGATATCTCGGAATCAAATTTTGGCCTACTTCCCAACCTTCCAACAGCTCCAAGTCCCCTCAGCAACATGCTGTTATGACGTAATCAGTTTTATTCTAACCAATAGACTTTCGAGAAATTTTTTTGGCCTCACTTTAAAAAAAAAAAATCAAAATTCGAGCTTCTATGCGTGATAAACGAGTGTGTGCTTTTTATAG
Organism: Dendronotus venustus; assembly: GCA_031834005.1. Lineage (NCBI taxonomy): Eukaryota > Metazoa > Mollusca > Gastropoda > Nudibranchia > Dendronotidae > Dendronotus > Dendronotus venustus. The sequence goes on from JAUEKX010387348.1 coordinate 14,488, forward strand.
CTTTTCAACACAAAAACTATTGTAACTTTTTTTTAGAAAAGTTTAAAAAAAAAGTGAGGCAAAGAATTTTAGACAATTTATCAGGGATTGCAATAACGTAATTTTCTTAAAAAAAAGATAATGTGGAGGGGACTATTTTTCAAAAATGATATCAGAAAATATATACTTTTAATATAAAAAATAAAACAAATCGGAAGATATTTAACACAATCTGAAATCATACATCAAGGGTACACACAATCCTTAAACCAAAAAAGCAGATTTGTGTTTTTATCAGGAAGCAGATCAGATTGACAAAACAACATTTTGTCTTAACAGGTTTTGTAGATAATGGTAGAAAAAACAAGTAGTGTACTATATCGAGTGTTGTTCAGTATAAATTTTGAAAATAGAAAATAAATGTTTAAAGTTTTATTGTTATTTTTTATTTATAAAAAAAACTAACCCTTTCAATTTTTAACAGATAATTTTGAAGCTTAGGCAAGCTGAAATAGCTTAGTTGTTACTATTTTTTTCAAGGTGGTTTTTCTCTGATATAATATTAGTTATAACTAGTTATATGATAATCCATAAAACTTTAATTTGCTAATGTAAAAAAACAAAACAAATTATATGCATATAAGAAATCACTTCATAAGAAAATTTCCAAAACATACGATCTACATACTCTTAGGAAGGCTAAAAGCTTCAATTTTGTTAAAAACTTGGCTAATTATATATACATATCATAAGGGGCTAACTTATAAGATTAATTCTTATAAAAAACATGCAATTTGTTATAAAAATGTAGGTATAAAAAGTAGGCATAAAAAACATCAGCGCCGTAATTTTAACACAATGCTTACATTTAAACATCTGCTGGATTCAACAATTAAAGTATTCAGCTTAGTACTCAGTTAAAGAGGTAAAATACTTTTACGAAAAACTTTATGAGAGCTTACTTTTACAAAATGTGAGACATCCAGTGATGTTACGCAATCAGCTGAGATGATCGTCTCTGGAATTTCCATTACCATCTATAATAACAAAAAGTTTTCAATTTAAACTATTGCAAAACATTCGGATTTTTTCTAGGTCACAATAGTTTTGAGGAAATCTTGTGATCCCTGAAAACTGAGCAAAAAATGAGAGGACTTAGGACAATGCAAATATTGACTTTAGACAATAAATCTTAAATCTGCTATTAACAAAAAAAATCATGCAAAAATGTAAAACATGTGAAAAGAATTAAACAAATTATTTTTTTGTAGCAAGAAATTTACCATTGTTTTGTTTTGTTTGGGCAATTAAAAAGGCACATTCAGATGGATTGGAAGTCAGAAATTACCTGAAGGTTTTAACCATCTGGCGAAAAAGAAAACTGAAAAGTTTCCTCCGGCTCAAAAACAATATTTTTTTGTAAAACTGAAATAACATTTCAGATGTTTCATTATATTATAGCATATTCTATTATATAGCATATTCTATTTTTAAAAGAAGCAAGTAGCCGATGATAAGACAACAAGTGTAAACAGACAAAAGAACTTCATTGATAAACAATAATTATACTCATTAATTTAACAACACTGAAATGGGAAAGGGTATCCTTTTTTTTTTATTTAAGAGGTTTTCTAGTTATTTTTCGCCAGAATTGTAGGAAAGCAAACATTAATTATCAATTTAAATTTTATTTTGTATTAAAATTGTGCTTCAAATCAGTGGCTTATTAACCAAGAGGACAACATAAATAACTGAGATTTTAAAGTAAAATAACTGGGTTTGCCAAATTTTACTCATTCCCATGTGATCAAACTAATATAAAGTGTATATATATAAAACCAAAAGATAAGCAGCAGAAATATAAAAACTTGAAAAAAAGAAAGCTTGCTATATTTAATTAATTTTCGTCATCTTTCGATCATCAGACAATCTGATGAAGTCACGAAAGATGACGAAAATTAATTAAATATAGCAAGCTTTCTTTTTTTCAAGTTTTTATATATATATATATATATTCTTCAAAATATGGCAAATCTATAGTAATGCTGAAATCACTATTAAGAAAGTCTTTCCTTATTTGTAATAAGTTGATTTGCTCAAGATTTATTTGGAAAAGTTTATTGATTAGGTTTAAGTTGTATTAACAAAATTACAAAGTAGCAGTGTTTGTTAGGAGGTTAAAAATTGATCTCCTAATTTGCCTTTTATCTCTGATTTTAGGTGTAACTAAACCACTATTATTTGAAAGTAAAAACTTTTTTTAGAGAATGTACAACTACTATATGAAGTTAATAGAAGAATTTGAGGTGCATATTGTGTAACAGAATGGTCATTTGTAAGATATAGATACATTTAGTGCTGTCAAAAGTGAGAAGCTTGTCTAGTTCTAAAAAGAAGAAGACTGTAAAAGAGCTGTTTCACATCATTGATCACAGTTTTTTCAATGAAGGGCACTAATCAACAAATCTCTCTAAATTTCTATTTTATTTGTTATCATACAGTGGATTTACCATATTTTGAACGCGTACCTTATATATTTTGAACGTATGTAAACAAACTAATCAGCAGACTTACATTTTTGATGCAACATATATTCCACTAACTGTAATAGTTGTCAAACAAACCAAAAATTATCAAGAAAGATTGTTGTAAACTATGTTTTTCGCGCTTTTAAATTGGAGCTCCCAAGAGACTCACACAACAAGACTGATGCTCGCCGAATGTCATCAAGCGAGTTAAAGTAACGTGAAGGGTCTGTACACACTGCACTGTTTCTTGTTATTTATAACCTTTATTCAGTGTGTATAAAGTGTGCGCCATAAGTAACGCCGTAATGGAAATCTTACCTTAATATTCTAATGGAAATCAGACTTTAATACACGCATTTATAATTAAACCATGATGGCATTTGAGTAGCACACAAATAGCAGATGCCAACTGATCGATGTGCACGAGCACATATCTAATTATTTGATAATTTAATATCAAAATAATAATTGTTCTGCACACAATCACGACATCTGCATCTTGCTATCACATATTTTAGTTTGTTGTATAGGTTGGTGGATGAAATTGTTTCAAGTTACAGACTTGAAAAGATGTTCATTTATATACGTTCAAAAGGTAAGGTACGTGTTCAAAATATAGTAAATCCAAGGTATGTAAAACTAGAAAGTAAAATCTTTAAACCACTGTAAATCATCACTATTTCTTATCGCTCTCCTTGATATGTTTGATGGTGTGCGATTTGAGACAAAATTTCAAAGTCTGTTTATTAGTTTGTTTACATACATTCAAAATAAGGTATATACCTGTTTAAAATATGGCAAATCCAAAGTATGCTAATTAGCATGTGTAAATATGATAATTAGCATATGATATGTTAATTAGCATTTGATATGCTAATTTGCAGTTGTCCCTGACTGTTTATACAAGCAGTGTTTTCATATGCAATGAAAAAACATGTAGAAAGATTATTGATATAAAACTATAGCTTCAAATATTTTTGCATTTTGGAGAAAGTGGTTTCACAGAATTGAAATTCGATTTACAAAAACATAAAACGCAAAGCATGAGTTACTAATTTGTACCATCATAAAAACAGTTTAGAAGTATTTGTCTTTATAGTTGTTTGTTTATGTTGACACATACATCAAAACATCATCATAAACATCACAAATTACATCCCATCCATTATGCAAACTTATAATAAGGATATAAGACCATGTATATACATTGCCTAGTCTAAATTTTTTGTCAAATTTACGTTAGGCTGACTTGCTCACTAGCTTTAGCTAACTAGCTAAATATATAACTAATAAAATTGTTATGTGACACATCTTACCGTTAGAGTCTCTTCAATCATCAAAGGAATTTGACGACGCTCAAAGGGAAAATCATCATCCCTGCAAACTGCAACTAGTTTGGCCATTTTATTTTTAAGGCAAGGTATGCTAACTTTTTGCAGGTTGATAGATAATATAACTAATGTTTACTGCAAATATTTTACATTGGCCCTGAAACGATAAACACAGATTTGTGAGAAAAAAGTATAGCTAAAAAACATTGTAAAACAAGAACTGGAAAAAAATATTAAAAGACTACCAGGATTTATTAAAATTCCACGCTGTAAACATAGGTAAGTTATTGTACAAGCTACAAAAGCTTAAGGATAAAATCTGTCCCGTAAAGCTTGATGGAAACATTGCAAAGCATTGTGGGACGGTTCGTTCATAGTAGTCTTTTTAACGGTGGATTTAGTTTTCCTTAAAAACATAAAAAAGGGAAATATTACTAAATATTTAAAGTTCTTTTATAAATATGGTATCAGAAACAGTTATCATTAAAAAATAAATTACTTGTTAATTGTGGTAATAAAAAGTTAAGATAAGTATTTAGTTACATGGTATTTTATGGAAACCTTGCACGGAATAAGTGCTTTGCTCTCTTTATGTAAAATGCGGAATGGGAGAATAAAAATAACATTTTTTAGTTTTCCGTAGCGCGTCGCGCGAACGACTCTTGAAAACTAAATAAAAACGGCGTTTAAGGGCGTTTTTTCGCCACAAACAAGGTCTTAAGCTAGGAAATTCAGTCTACTCATGCGCGGGTTTCGGTCCCAGTCGCTTTACATGTCGTAGCCGCTGGTTTCAATGTCATTGCTTCCACGAGTGATGGCCTTAGATTAGACAAAATGAATATGCTAGTTTTCTTTTGGTTTTAATCTCAAGGTTCCACAGAGAATATCTAGCAAAAATGCTTTAATTTTGTTACCATGTAGCATGCCTGGTCAAAGTAATGAAATTTTTAAACAATTGGTTTTTCGGGAAACTAGTTTATGGTTTTGGTAACTTCAATGAATGGAGAATCAGGAAAATCAAGGCTTTACTGTGGATTTGCCAAATTTTGAACCCATGC
>JAUEKX010387568.1:0-19354 GCA_031834005.1 Dendronotus venustus
TCAGCTTAATGCTGCCTTGTATAATCTAACCTGCTTTACTAAATAAATTAATAATAATAATAATAATAATAATAATAGTGTACGATTAGCGGGCAATAACTTTCGTAATTCTTTTCTGCTTTTTTCAGCCATAATTTCGCAAAGCGTTTGTGTATTTAAAAGAGTGAGCAACAAAAAGCGAAAGTCCTTTTGTTTTAGGTTTTGGTATGTTCTGGGATGAATTTAAAATCCTAGCATCTAGCTAGCGTAAATACAGCGTAAAGTCACCCTAGCCAGGCCACTGAAATCTGATGATGTCGAATCACCACAGTAAAGGGAAATTTCCACTAAGCAACTTTTTTCGCTCGAATTTTTTCTCTGTTTAATTTCCACTACAAATACAAAAAGTGAGCGGCTTTTGTGCGCTTTTTTTAAATGAAAGTAGTTTGCAGTTTGTTGATGATGTGTTGTGATGGTTATTTTGAGTAAAAGTAAAAAGTATCTTCTGGAAGAAAAGAAAACTGCTCTTTTTGTCAAGAAAACAAAAAGAAAAGAATAAAGAAAGGATGTGTGTGAGAAGAATTTTTAGAGAAAGAAACCAAATAGGTGAATTCAGCCTTTTCATACGTGATAAGAAACTTTTTGACACTGAGTGGTTTTTTCGATAGTTCCGAATGTCATCAAGAACATTTGAGAAGCTGTATCTTGGCTTGAACTACATATGACCAAGAAGAGTAACAGATTGTAATAGAGCTAATTTTAACTTGTCAACAAAGGTCGTCTTCTTGTTTTCATCTCTCGAGCATTGTTTGTTTTGGTAGTTTTGCTGAAATGTCAATCATCTTTGATCACATGCCTTTATCTGAGTAATTTCAGTAAGTAGGTGAAAAGTCGTCAAAATAAAATTTGCTTGTTCATGACATGATAAATCTCAAACTTATTGAATTCTACTTGTTCACCGCGAAAAAAAGTCGCTGAAATGTCACGCGTATTGTGCAATATTTTTGTGAAAACAATAGAAGAAAAATAATTTTCGCGTATGTAAATTCAGACTGTGCATCCTCCTTTTTGAAAATCGTTTTTATATCCATGATTCAATCGAAAGTTTCTGATTTTAAAGTATTCTACTTGATGATGAGTTCCTAAGATAAAAGCTTTCGCTGTGAATTCATTATGGCACCTTTGTTTTTGCCGTCATTATGATCCATCGTCAATAAAAATTAAGACGACAAGTTGTTACCATCATCGTATTTTCTTTATTTTAAAACGCTAAAAAAAATAAAAATAAAATTTTAAGATAAATTTTGAACTCTTCAGTTTGTAGATGCTTTTGCTGTGACGAAAATAGACCCGCTTGAAAACTCGTTTAAAAAGAAACTTTCGAGTCAAATTTTCACCTAAAGGATGCCTTTTAAGCCAATCTAGAGAATCAAAAATCAAAAATTTTCATACGACACTATAATAACCACATTTTCCAAACATGGCCCCTCTCCTCCAAAAAAAAAAAAATGCTTTGCTACGGCACTGACAAAGAAAGAAGTTTGAGAGTTAATGGAGTTATATTTGGTATAAATTTGCAGTTTATTGGTTGTGATTAGCTATAGTTGTTTATTGTTGTTGTTGTTGTTGTTGTTGTTGTTTTTTGGCTGTAAATGTTATAATTGCGAAAAATCCGGATTCAGATTTATTTGCATTTTTTGATAAGGAAATATTATCGAAAAGATCTTGATACACCAGACAAGTAATAATCGCTGAAGGACAAACACAATCTTGGTTAAAAAACAAGATATATATTTCGATACAACCTCTATCATAGTCTGTTGACTACAAAATTACAATATTTTATAAAAAGAAATATAATGTTATACAAGAAAAAAAAATGTCACTAATTTTAAAATCATAATCATAACAACGTAGTAAGAAAGAAAAAAAAAGTTATCACCAAAATTTGAAAAATAAATTATACATGATAACAAAAGAAAACAAAAATTTTAAACAAACATATGGATCATGGGCTTTGGATTCATAATTCTCAAGTCACGCTCCTTTGCAAAGTTTGGACGTCATCAAAATTATAAAGAAAAGACAAAAATTTGAAGATAAATATCAAAATATTTGGAAAAATTATTTATGCTCTCCAAATCTTTCTATGATTTAAGATCTTTCTTCTAAATTTAGGCTAGAGAGTGCATTGCATGTGAAATTATGCGCTTTGGAGTTTTCTTGAGAACGTCGCCGATCTAGCGTTTAAAATTTTTGCTAGTCGTTTGTTTGTTTTGTTTGTTTAGAGAAATCTCAATTTTTGATGTCAGTATTTGCACATCTTTTTCAATCAAAAGTATAAACAAAATGCGTAAATATCTGATACAAAGTTTTCTTAAAAACTCGCATATTCATAACAATCCTAACTGAAAACTGCCTTTACTAAGAAGTTAATGTTACTGCTTAAAAGAAATATCACCAAAGACAGGGAATCTGTAATCAAACTTTATAGGTCGTCGTAGCCATGTCGAGTATGGTTCTTCCTACCTTTACGCTGTACGACATCCACCATCTCTCCATCTTCTCCCAAGCCACTTGTAATGGATGCAGGTGCTAGCGAAAAGATTACAGGAAACCAATATTTAAGCATGCCATTTCTGTACTTTCTATAGTCGGTACAATAACGGATGAGAATAATTGCAACAATTTGGCTTATCATTAAGAACTGAAACAGAAAATGGGCAATTAATAGGCTTCTTTTTTTAACCAAATATCGGAAGAATTTTTCAGTGATTAAAAAAGCAAGAAAAACTAGATTATACGTCGCCAAACCGACAGCAAGTGCATTTATGATGTCGAATTTCAGACGATTGCATTTGATTTGCAAAGAAGGGGTTCTTGTCGAATTAATCAGCGACAGGTTGTACATCGATGTTTTGATTTCATTTGCAAAATAATTCCGACAGTTGAACTCAGTTTCATTTGTCTCGAAAGTACAACTCCAGCCACTTTGTTCATCTAAAACAGCTTCGAATGGACACTGATACACTTCTTGGCGAGCTTGAAGGTACATAACTGCAAGCGTATTCAGAATGCCGTGGAAACAAAGCATACACAGGGAGATCTTTAGACGTCTGTACTGATTTGACCCCACAACTCGATTGTTGAACATGTAAACTTCTTTGTCCGTTTCACTGTTAATACTTTTTTTAGCAATATTAAAAGGGACGACAACGGAAAAGACATCAAAGATCTTCGATATGTCTTCCCCATGATATAACGCAATGATCAACAAAACAAGAACAGTTATCCCACCTACGCCCGCAGTGAAATACAGTTCGATGTAAGATTTCATAAGGTCGGTCTCCATCATCAAATGCGTATAAAACTATTCAAAAATTGCTGTTTCTTTAACTGATTCTGTGTGTGTGACAATTACACCTTCTTAGATATATACCAAAATCTTTTATAGATATATATATTTATGTAATGTGATATATTAAGAAAATAAAAAGCATCGCAACGTCTTGTCCATATCAACAATTATAATTGCACACAAAAAACGTTGTTACGACATTATTTGAACATTTTAACGACGTAACAACGTCCTGCAACGTCGTAACAACGTCGCGCAACATCCTTCTAACATTGTGTGCTGTCTTGAAAAGTGTCATGAAAACAGAAACCCGCATAAACAAAGTTGGTCAAGACTAAACTGGTATGCGAATGGACTTCCTTTAAGTTTTCTGGTTATAATCTGTTTTATTTTTATAGCTGTTAGAAAATTGTTATGAAAACAGTCAAATGAACTTGCCAAAACCATAGCTTGTCACAACTAGACTGGTATGCGAATAGATTTCCCTGCGGTTATCAAGATTATAGCCTAGAAGGAAAACTTATGATATTTACAGGATAAATCAAGTAACATTTGTCACTGGTCACATTTCGTAAAGCATAATGTAAACACTGCTCTTCTTAATTAAAGAACCAAAAAGCACTCATGAGTTGACACCAAGGGAAACGTTGATATTTATGTTACAAAAACAAGCTCAAGTTTTTAGCAAATCACTAAATAAAAGAGAAACTTATTATTAACAAGTATTGAAGAATCTCAATAAGGCCATTTCCTCAAATTAACAGGTGTGAGAAAAAGATAGTTGTCAGTAGAAAAACTACCTCTAAAATCAAAGCATGTATACAAAATAAAATAATATCAACAGAATTTCATAACAAATCACTAACTATAAAAGAAAACTTCAAACAACATTTCTTCAACTAAACTTGTCAGAAGAGAATAAAAGACACCAGTCAGTAGAAAAAGCTAGTTTTATAATAATTGAAGTAACTTTATAAAAATAAAATAATGTCAACAGAATTTCAAGGCAAAAAAATCTCGATATTAGAAAACTTCCAAAGAAGTAAAGATTTACTTTGTGAAAATGAAATAACACAACAAAACAGCATTTTAAAATCTATGCAGATGTTTTCTTCTCTCCTGCTTTAAATCTTCAATCTGTTTTAATACGATTTTTAGCTCTGATTTTGATTCTTTGCTTTTACGTTTTAAAGCATTTCCTTTTTTGACTAAACTCATGTCATCTTTCCCTTCTGCATGTTTAACACATTCAACAAATTCAGTGTCTATCATTTCCATCGTACGTTCTGAGTTTCCACACTGCACATTAAATTTATCAATATCTGATGACATCTGAAGGGCCTTCGTATCTGCTTCGTTCATAGACTTCTACTTTAAAAACTCTTCATATTTCATTTTGGCAGATCGAAAAGCCTTAATCTACGATGAATCAATATCGATTGTAGATGGTTTCAGATCATTTGCAAGCATTTTTTATGATTCGTTTCAAAGTTAATGTGTCGGCTGACTGATTAACTTGAAGAACACTCTTGTTTTGACTGAAACCAAGTTCAACAGATACTTGATCATGACTGAGTGTTAAAACTAAAGATATTATTGAAGCGAGCTTTTTGAATTTTGAAATACCAAGAATGTCAAAGTATAGATCATCTACACGCTTATCTTTCGGAAAGCCTAATAATTCTGCTTTAGATTTCAATACATTCTTATCAAAAAAAGCTTAAACTTGCTTAATCTCAAGCTTAGACCGATCGAAGAAACTTATTGCACAAAAGGAGATTTTTCCAGTAATTTGGTGTCCAATTCGAAAATAACTAGTGAACAGAGATGAAGCCAGACATTCGAATTTTTGGTAGAAATAAGTACCAATTAGGGTGTGCCTCCTAAATCTCGCTTTACATTTTTATAAGCAACCTTATAGAGTAGTCGAGGCTATAAAGTATTTTAAATTACAGCTACAACTGAAAAGATTGATATTCGGTGTATGCAACTTGTTTACAAATGAGCAAAAACCAGCATGTTCTCATGAAGAAGCAATCGTTAACGTTAATGGACGTTGAGTATTTAATTGCTATTAAAACTACTAAACCAATAAGAAAATATTCATGCAATTACGTAAAATTATGCCAAGAAGTATTTATTGCCATTAATTGTTTATTTTTAATTAATTAAAAAAAAAAACACAAAATCATGGTTTTCTGTAAATACATTTTGTAATCGGGAACGTTCTGAATTTTGAGTGAGAAACATTTGTTTTTATCATCAAGTTGTTTTATTGGGATTTCTAAAGAAGACTACTTATTTTAATAAACACATTTCGAGTCAGGAATAAAATATATATCATTCTCCTGTCCATAATTTTAAATACACAAACTTCAAATACAAAAACCATGGAAAGGAATGACATTTTTCTGTTAAATGTCTTTATCAGACAGTTTTTGTGTCCATTCAAGTAAATCTTGCGCTTCAAAGACGTTCGCTTCAAATCCAACATCTACAGGAACATGTTGGTGTTGTTGTTGTTGTTGTTGCTGTTGTTTTTGTTGTTGTTTTTCAGATTTATCGAGCTGTGTAGGTGATGTAGGTGACAAAACACGAAGACCTTATAAGCAAACAAATACATCATTTTTTTTGTTTTAATAACTCCATTTTTGTCTTTTTGTTTAGAGGTATTAAGAGCGGTTTTCAGATTAATTTGTTTGTAATCAGGTCGATTTTAATCATTAAAATATAATATGGAACAGTTGAATATACAATTTCTAAGAATATCAGCACGACATTGACAATATATATACGAAAAGAAAGTAAGTTAGAAGTTCTAGGAGATAGAATTTCTATTATCGAGATTGGACTTCGATCTTCGAGATGGAATTCCATCTCCTAGATCGAGCACGTCGTTAAATAGTAATGTCAACATTGCCCTGTTAAGCCACCGTAGTTTTATAATAAAACTTATACTTTTTAGTGATTTCTCGTTCGAGTGCAGATCTTTCAACAGTTGTACTTTGTTTGCTTTCAACATCTCAGCATTTTTCGCCACCGTCATTTCATCATCGGATGAGTTCTTGGCACTGCCGTTCGTCAACCTCCGATGTTCCGACAATTGTTTGTAAATCTCTTCACCTACAGTATCTATATGGTTGAGAAGTTCAATTTATTTTAAATTGATTTACTTTAACCAGGGGGTGCTGATCAATGAAATTTAGGTGTTCTTTATTTTTTGCCACCTATTTTTTCCATGATTGTAGATTGAGAGTAATTCTTGATGGACGTCAATTTCTAATTCAGTTCTCTCAACCGAAATTAACACCATTTATTGTACTTGCATTGTGGTAAACATTGTGGTACTTAGACAGAAGAAAACAACAGTTTTTGTTGTGAGTTATCTTAGCGTTGAGTTGGTCGGTTTTTTTTTTAAGAAACCTCAACAAACGCTAATTAATATGGGATGATTCTCTGTCAAACCTCGATTATACAATTACGCTGACACGTAGAAATTGAAAGACTGGACCAAACTAAGGCCTTTTTTCTATGTAATAGAAATTTTAACTAGTATCAATTCTATTGACTAATTTAATTTAATAATTACTATTTATCTCGTACATTAAACCTCTTAATAAATTTCGTAATCTAGCCACCTAAAACGCGTAAAAGTTACCTTTAGTTGAAACACTTCCCAAGTCAAACTTTTTACTCAACAACTCCATTACAGTATTTACATCGTCAGCATCACGTGATTTAGTCGTAGCCAATCCTTTCCAAGATTCCAAGTAGTTTTCATACGATAGCTTCTCAGAGCGTTTGTTGCGCCTCGGAAAGGCCTGGGTAGGAGTTCTGACCTCTGGTTCGACATGGGTAGGAAGAGATTGGAGACAGGGCAATTGTAAATCATAGTTTAAGGCAGAATTGCAACCTACGGTATCAGAAAAATTATTTACTTTGGTTAATTGAACTAAAAGCTAAAATTTTTAGAACTAAAACTTGATATATTTGACCATGTCTTACAAAACATCGAAAAGAAGACGTTCTGTAGAAGGGTTTATCAAGGATAAATTTTAGGTTGGCGCACAAAGTTAACTACGTAGCAATAACCAAAAACAAAACAACAACCCGAAATTAAAACCTTTTGGTTTTTATATTGTTAGAAAAAAATTAGTCAACTTACTTGCGAGATTGATTAAATTATATAAAAGAAACTAGATTATGTAAAAGATTTCTTTTGATTACTCACTAGCTTTTCTTTTGCTATCCAAAACACAATCAAGAACAATTTGTTTATAACTTTTGGGAGTTTCTCTGATAACTTGTCTAGCCTCTTCATTCCAAGGATCTTCGAAACAAGGCTCTGACAAGAGCTGCTGTACAGCGATAAGTATCGAGGCTAGTGATGTACCTGGATGCCATTGTTCAAGGCAACCTAAGCAAAGTTGACCTTCAGCGAAAGAAACTAAGACGTACAAAAAACACAAAAATTAATAGATTTTCTTTAGCATTAAACGCTTTATGATTTTTGCTCCGCAGGACAGAATCTTTCGCTCTATCAGTCTAATCGCTTGAAGGTGATAGATTGATAGAGACGGTACTTCTAGTATGGAAACTCATTACTATCATCCAGGCTAAAGAATTTTGGTAATCAATAACAAAGTAAACGTCGTGGACTTTCATGAAATTTAGCCCCAGTGACTAATTAGACAATACTCAATATGATAATGACGATGTTCTATTTAAAATTTGTTCTTACCAATTGCTGAAAGCAGAAATTATCAAGCTTACATTGCTTCTTGTTTTTCGCGTGATATAAACGGAACCATTATCTCTGTAAGTCGGGAAATTTTGAGCTCATAATGTAAACAAATCTTTACTCAGAATCCTATAGTTAAACGTTACTGACAACTATTTGGACATATAGACTAAAACGACTCTGTAAGGATGTTGGTACGACATCAAAACAACGTCGTTTTAACGTTGTTGTACTACCAGGGAGTAGCATACACTCTTGTAGTAAACATATTGTCTATAAAAAAAAGGAAAAATTAAACACTAACTGTTTGGATGGAAAGGAATGACACCAATGAAAAACACCTGTGGCGGAGTGTTATCGAATTCTTTGTTGAATCTAATCTCCAATTTCAACTCACTATCTTAAAAACAAAATACGAAGAAAGATTGATATTAAACTTTAGAGCTCATTGGCAGATTATACGCTATCAAAAATATTTACTGAATTAGAAATATTTATAAGAAATATTTGTAAATTCATGTTCTTAAGATGTTTCTAGTTTTGGGTCAAATAGTCGTTCTTAAAAATATCGTTCCAATGTACGAGGATTCATTTTCGAGAATTTAGGCACTGTCAATTATATGGCCGAAATATTTAGGTAATGGACTTGCAATAATATAAACTAATAATATTGATAGCAATAAATAAAACATTTAAACTACATACTTTCTTTCGCTACCGCACCTATCAATTTGAAATTAACATAAGTACAGATATAAACACTTTTAATACAATAATTTCATCCGTGCTATTAATAGGCTTTGTTATACTAACCTTGCCAAGAGGTGCTTTTGAGTCCAGACATCACGACATGCCAAGTAAGCAAATCATCGCTCGATTCTTCCGTTAACACTTCAATCCCCTAAACAAGCAAACAACAACACAATAATTATAAAAGATAACCTGTTGAATGAATACTGTTGAATACGAAGATATTTCGATGCCCAAGAAAACCCCCTCAAAAAAAAGCTTTGGGAAAATATAAAAAATGCTAAGCATGACCAAATACATACTTTCAGACCAAACCATATCGAAAAGGAGACAAGAAATAAGGGAGAGATAAATAGTTTTCAACAAGACGACGATCAAAATTAGGACCAACAATGTATAGACCGAAAATTTATCCATGAAAGTTACAATTCTTTAAAAATTGAGCGTTTACAGATAGACCCTTATGGCCCTCCTCCATAATTCTAGGATGATTATTTTTGATGACGTCAGCAAAACTATGTCAAAGAATGTCAATTCTTCTTTAGAAACTGTGTTCTCCTTAAACATCGAGTACTTTTGAACCAAAAAGGAATTTTAAGTTCAATTTCAAAGAAATGTTTTATTTTTCTGTTTCCTTTTTGTGAAAGAGAAAAGGCTGACACTTACACAAATTTATCATAATAGTCCTCGTTCTAATTAGAGTTAAGAGAAACATGCCTACCCATAGATCTAGCTGCTTCAATTTAAACAATTCTTTTTGCAGCAATAACACAGCTCTGCAATGGAGAGCTGACATCTCTGCCACGAGTGTTCTTGTTTAATACATTGTGTAATGAATACTCATCCGAAGGATTTTTTTCAAAATATTTTTTCAATTAACTTGTAAATGCTATTTATTTATATTTTCATCTAATGAAGAAACAAAAGATGAGAATCTTGACATTCTAATGCCAATAATAATGCCTCTTACCAAAATAAAGTTATAGTTACCAATAGTTACCAAAATTATCGCTATGCAACCTCAAAATAAAAAAAACATTATTGTTGCCATGTCAACACCAACGTCCTTTAACCCTCGTATGCTGATGGAATAATTCAACCCAAAACATTTTTTTTTTCAATACAAAAAGAGAAAACAGAGAAAAGTCAAAACGAGAGAAAAAGTCAAAATGATGAAATAATCTTAATCTAACGGTCTGAAAATATCATAAAATTAAAAATAAAACGCCAACGAGTATTTACAAAATATCAAATTCAATGTCATCTCAAACGAAATGTTTAATTAAATAAAAATAAACACCAAATAGAATAATAATGACCACATGTATCAAGATAAAAAACAGTAACAGTTATCGTAAAAACTTGTCCAGATATGGCCAGTGACCGGCCGTTATCTCGACCCCGGACAACTACTCGTCCCATCAACTACACCCACCATTACGCTTAGACAAAAACATGGACAGGATTTGTATGAACATCATCTCAACACCATATTTTGTTGCACACGATGTAAAAAAATGCCTACAAAAAGAAACTATTAAACATAATTATCGAATTAAGCACCCCTGAGGTTTTAAGCACCCCTCTAAATTTCCTAAGTACTCGTTATAAGGAATTCCTTAGCCTGGATGAGCGCTTATTTATTTAAGCTCGCCACGGTTGATGTTTATTCTTTGCATTATAATTTGTCATAAATTACTGTTAGCTTAAATGCTGTGTTTATCCAATAGTCACATTGTGATTATGATTTATCGGCTGATCAGAGCAAAAGCAGGATACCCAACCCGTCTAGAATTGGCGGCAAATGGCAAACAATAATTTTACCGATGGTAAAGTTATACCTTAGATCATTTTCATCGACGAATTTTTTCATTTCTTTATCCTCTATTACACCACTTCGACAACTGCTAAGGTCGACCTGAAAGAGAAAAACTTTTTAGTTAGTATCATGTCAGTCATGCTATTGTTTATGAATTTCCAACAAATTCTTCTTCGCTAAAAAGGAAGGCAACCTTATACCTAATGTTTACTGTCAAATTTGAATTAGACACAAAGAACTAAAATCTAATTGTAAACGCGGAACCTTTTCTTCCATATATATATTTTTGGGGGTTTGCCTTCAGAGCTCTTCAAAACTAGATCCGAATATACCACATTAATGGCTTTTAATAACGCCCGCAATAAAGAAAACGCAGTATTACATATAAAATACCTTATTGCCAATAACGCAACACACTGTTGGTTGGAAGCTTTTAATACGACGCAAATTGCTCAATTGTTCTTCCATTTCACGTGCCGCTGCATTATTCGTTACGTCGTAAACAAGTAAACAGATCTGAAGAAAATGTATACAGTAAATGTGACGTTCCACGCGAAAAAGATCTCCGATTTATCCAGTTTTCTTTGTGCACCGAAAAGGAGCCGATAAATAAGCGGCCATTTACGCGTTATTACCTAATACGCGTTATTACTTATTATTACGCGTTATTACTTATTATTATGCGTTATTACTTATTATTACGTGTTATTACTACATTATTACGCGTTATTACAAAAAGATGTCATTGCGCGGTCCAAATGAAATAACAACACCGATAAATAGCAGGCTGAAAAGTGACGTTAATTTGTTAATTTGTTAGAGACCCTTCTTCACGTGGAAGGTCACAAATATCAACATGATAATTGAAAATCGCTTTTGAAATCTATTTAATTCATACACATTGAAACTTACGTCAGTGTCTTGGAGGACATTGTCCCGAACCATGTTGTATTCGGTACAACCACTCACGTCCCAAAATGCTAGAGCTACTATTGAATTACAAATACATAACATGAGAAGAAAAATACACAGAAAGTTCCATCACATCAAGTATAGTAACTTAATAACAGTGACCTGATGGCGAAACTTTCTTATTATAATTAATAAAATTCAATAAATAAAATAAAATTTAGTATCGAAAAAAAACAAACAATAACACGAAAAACTTGTAACAAAAGCAATTCTAAATTGATTAAAGTAAAAGCAGTCCCACACATGCCTTATACATGCAACCCCAATTGCTTCGATCATTAGAATTGTCTTGATTAAAACTATATATTTATTAATTCATTGAGAGGAAAGTTATCTTCAAGTTGATGAAATTTCAGTTAAAAAGTACACTCCTTAGGCTTCACCCAGGTTTAAAGTAAATTTATCTATAGATCTTTTGATATTGAACAAGAAAAACAACTTGAGCATTAGGCTAGAAACTCAAGGTTTGAGACCATGAAACTTTAAGCGCCATTTCGAGCTATATACATACGTTGTTTGCCTTGGAATTCAATGTGCTTGAAACCTGCAAATAAGGTATTAAAACATTCATACAAGATGATGGTGTTAAGAGCTGGGAGATTTTCATATGACATAATGTATGTAAAGATTTAATACATCCATCATAATTAACGTTATCGTATAAATTTCAATTTTAAATTGTCACAAATTTCTAACCATTGGCATTACACTGGGCTTCGCACGTTTCATTGAATTAGGGCGAAAAAAAGTATTAATTTTATCCAAAAAAAAACCAACAATATCATGAAAGGAAAATTTAAAAAAATTGTGTTTGCCACACTCAAAGTCGAAGTTATTTATAGTGAGAGCGTTACTCAATCATCCTAAAACCAATCTGAGTTTTATACGATTATTCCGACGGGAACCACCGTCCTAGGCTAAAAACACGAATTCACTTCACTAACTATTACCAGACTGAATAGGAGTTACAAAGTCTGTTCATGACGAGGAAAGGAGTCGAACTCGGATCCCATGGGATCGAAGACCGATACTCTACCACTGCACCACTGCTCCTTAACTGTCACGGTGATTTTGCAAAACTGTCTCATTCTGTGCGCAAAAGACCATAATACGCGTAACGCTTAAAGATGCCTTGGTAAACAGCAAATATAGCTTGGTAAAGCCGTAAAATGTGTTCGTTCTTAACATACGATTTTAAAGGGGTTAATGTATTATTTTTATCATCTCGGAAATGGCGTTTCTTTTTATCTTGATATTAATTCCGAGAAGAAAAAATGTATTTCAGCACCGGCCTGTGCAACAACATGGCATAGACTGCATCAATTAAAAGCAACTCACCATAATCGACAGCAATGGTTGGTTTGCGTTTTCCTGTATACTTTGAACGAAAATATGAAAAAAAAACAAAAAAATAATTACATGCGTAGAAACACTACTTCAAAGCCATTAAATGAATTGTACTAAACAAAGTGTACGAATCTGACTGAAGTTAACTTTATATGGGTTCTTACCAAATAAAATCCAGACCCGACAGAGTTTAGGTTAATACAAAAATCCATGTTCATACCTTTTTCTCACATACTGATTCAATCAATGACGTTTTTCCTGATCCTTCACTTCCAAGGAATAGAATCTGAATTAAAAAAATAAAAATAAAAAAAGAAGATATTGTAGTTACTTAAAAAGAAATAAATGTTTGCCAACTTTCTAGATCACCCAAATGAAATCTTTCAACTCTTTTTTTAGTTTAAACATTCAAACGGTTAAGAACCATCTAAAAAACAATAATTTCATAAACTTCTCCCAGGCATTTCATTATTTTAACAGGCAGTTTGTGGGTACGGGATTATTTTGTGCCCCAGAAATGAAGTGTGCACCTAATTGATATGATAATTCTTGTTCTTCAATCAAAATACCTTTGAAAAAGTAAAATTAGGGGGGGGGGGGGGGGGTTTCAGTTGGGTTATACCTTTATCCATATCAACTCATTTGCAGCCTTCTTTGATTCTGTTAACAAATCTTTTGAATTTGACTCGTTCTCATTCATTACCAGTCCACATTTTTAATTTTAAACTTAATTTCTAAACCTGCAAAAATGAAAAACAAAAAGTCTTATAATATATATATATATATATCATACAAAAATAATTAAAAGGTCGATTATGCACATCATGTATTATAGAGTTCTTTCATATATATTTAAAGTAGAATTTTTCACAAATTGATCAATGTTTTTGTAAGAAGCAAGCGTCTTTGAAATATTTTGCATCTGAAATGAATTGGCTTCGACATCACCGGCTCATCATTATAGTATAAAAGCTAACCTTTACGACCAATTACATTGAATGCAAGTGACCAAAGTTTTTTTGTTAAAAAATGTCAGAATGAAAGAGAAAGAGAAGGAAATATACATAATAAACTGATATAAAAAATAATATAATAACATATATAATCTGTATCTAGAAGATTTAATAGTACAATTATTAACTTTACATTCACACGGTATTTAATATACAGTAAACCCTCCTAGCTAACCTTAGATAAGTGGGACCATTGGCTAACGCAATACTGTTTTTAGGTCCCATTGGACCTCAACTAGGAGATTAAATACCCACCAAGAATTTGTACTCACGAAATTTCGTTAACTTCCAAGCCTCCCTTGGACCTTAACAGACAGACAGCAAGAAGCGATACTTCTATATAGTCGTTTTTTGATCATGATAAAAGCTCAAGTATCTCTCTCATTTCGCGTTGTTTTACTTTCGTTTTGACTCGTATAATAAATGCGAAATCTTATACAATTAACGGATTTTATTATGTTTATATATTGAAGAAAATTCGACGTATTAATGAGATTTTTTAAGAATTTCTTTCTTCATTATTTCGATAAATCGGAGGTTTTCAGAAAGTCTGACTTACCGAGAGCTTAAGTCGGACAGTTTTCCCATTACCCTTGATGGTCCGAATTAATAGGAGTCTACTGTAACTTGTTATCTTGTACATTTGTAGTTTTAAGGTATTCAATAGTTTTCCATTTTAAATTTACCTTAAAAGAATATACTTATTCTCGTGAATATTCATTTTCGCGATCATCCAAATTAATTTCTTTATAAAAAAGCTGCACAGCCGGCACACGACGTTAGAAAGATGTCATTACAACGTTAAAATGTCAAAACAACGTTGTAACAAAGTCGTTCTGACGTCGTGTGGCGGCTGTACTATGTGCTCACTTCATATTTGACATGTCAATAAAAGATTCAGTTATTCATCTTAGAAACTATTATTCCCTGACTCACGAGAGGTTTACTGATGATTGTCCATTGGTTGAAAAGCCAACTAATCCTAAAATATTCACTGGACTTCATTTCCGCCAAATTAAGAAAAAAAACTAAAAAAACTAAAAGCGCATCTGGAAAAAAAAAAGGATTAAAATTATCGTTTTTTAAATACAATTGACACTAAAAGTAATACATAAACAAATAAAAATGTTAAAAATTCTAATTTTCGCTAAAGAAGAAATTAAGCATATTTATATTCATGCACAACACTTCTGCGCGTAACATAAAGATGCACCATATTTCCCGTACTTTATATTTTTAATGAATAAATTAATGCGAAATTTAATGCGAATAAAATGATAAACCAAGATAAAATTTTGATTATTTTGATTATTTTTTCAGGCGATGATATGATGAGGAGGTTTACTGCTGGCTGGTTTTCAATTCGACTCGCAATTTATATGAAAATAGCTGAATAACCCGAAACGAGCTAACACCGTGTCAATCTGGTGCTCGTATCAATTTTAGAATTGTTTTTTACTATTATAAACACGAGTCAGCTACCACTATTGTTTAAATTTGTGAAAAAATCAGAAGAAGAGACTTAACGGAAGAAAGGGTTTTTTTCCTAAAAAATAAAGAAAAAAAGTTGATTCCAATTAAAATTATTTTGGGTTAGAGTTCTCTTTCGTTGTTTCTAATAATAAAAATCAAAGAAGAACTTGTTATTGCTCGCAAAGGTTGTTTCCCGCAAAATAAATTCTAAAAAGGCCATTTCGTCAATCTTTATTGTCAAAATTTCGTGTATTTCTTGGTCGCGAAAGGTTTCTAGACTTAAAGTACTTCACTTCATAGAAGCGAACCAGTAGAGCCTATTACAAACGTCAGCTGACTTCAACCGGCTCAGCATGGTAAGTAAACCAGATTTCAATCTGCCTGGTGAAATTGAAACCTTTTTTATATACCTAATTTTCTGTAATTGACAGGTTCTGTTTAATAGGATTCTATTTAAACAAGCCCCAAATAATCAAGTCGTTGATGGGTATATACTTCTGTCTCAACTTCAATATATTTTCTTTTTTCGTTTACTCTTCTTTGTCTTTTTGTTTACCACCTATGGAAGGGAGAAGAGAAACCATATATTTTACGATTGCAAACGCAACGGAAACAGAGGTTAAACACATTGCTAATATGAGAAGTAATGCACGAAAGTTGAATGGTCACGCTTACTAAGATAAGCCCAGCGCAAAATTAAAATTTAAATAAATTTTGTATCAAACCTCGAATGAAAGTAAAAATTAATCTCCATATCTTCAGCAGTAACTTTATAAACTACACAATAGCGTTATAAATTATACACAGCGACTATGTAGCTTTAGATTTTCTCATTTTTTTGCAAATTTTGATTACGAACTTAACCACAAATACAGTATCAAAAAGTCTTGACCACTAAACATTAATATTAAGGTTAGTCGAAGACAGTTTAAATTTGGTTTATATCATTAAACATTTTATTAAAAATCAAAAGTAAAACAAACAAAAGACAATGAAAACAGCCTACACTAGCTTCCTCCCATTCACTTTGTGACGAAGAATCTGACGATAAAACATTTTTATCAAGCCTCTGTTTCTTCTCCTAAAATAAAATAAAACTTCATAGTATAATTCAACACTCAATCTTAATATTTATATTACCTGCTATTATATTATTATCATTACGTCTCTTGTATTTGAAAATTCGCCAGCAGAGCTTCTCCAATAACAATATTATTCTCAGCTTTACAGTAGAAATTGTTTTGACGAGTACTCATTTTCGGTATTTTAGGACATTTTTGTGGAAATTAAATAAAATCACGATAATACATAAAAATTACAAAATTTGAAGATATTATTTTTATAAATTTTTTCCAAATCGTAAATAAAAGCCCCGCGAACATTTGCACCTTCAAATGTAATAAGCTATCCTTTAGAAAAAAAATTGTTTCGTTATAGGCTCTTATTTATAGGCGTAAATTGTTTTGATAGCATAATTATGTTTATATGCCTACTTATAAATATAAAAAAAAAGTAAATAAATAAATAATGCTCAATAAAGAGTCTTACAATTTCTTTCACCAATTCATCTTCAGAATATGAAACCGAGTCATCCCTTTCGTGATGATTTTTGTATTTCCTCTTCTTTTTCTTTAATGTCTAAACTCACAACATACAAAAAAATACGTTATCCTATTACATATGTTATTAGGCTACAACAAATATATGTATCTATTACATAATAGCTTATGTTGTTCTGTGTATTAGTGTGTGAATTATTTACAAAATTGTAGATAAAGTAGCGAGAATAAATAATAATAATGCGTCTGGGCTTTTTCCCAATAAACGACGCCGAGTCTCCTGGCTAGATATATTGTATTATCCCAGTATATACCAAGGAATTAATTCTCTTTTTTCTAATTCCTTGTCATAATTTAAATTTACGAAAAGACTAATTGCACATACCCTAGATCTTCTATCCGATAGTGAAGTTTCAGAAGAGTTTGATAGTGATGTTGAAGTAGAAGAAGAGGAAGAATGCTTGCATAAAAAGCAAAAAAAATGCTCAAGTTTATGTGTGAAAATAAATGTAATATAAATAAATGCTTGCCTAGGATGCAACATATTAAAACGTTAAAATACAATTACATATTAAAATAGCTAAAACGTTTAACAGATACGTGTAACTCTCTAATACATTTATTTCTATAGTTTTAGGCATGGCTGGGCAAAAATGAAATATCCAGTGCAACGCTGTCATAATGATTATCATAAAAAATCCTTCCTACCGAACGTTTTCTTTTGTTCTTTTTCTAAAACAAAACAAAAAAATTAATACTGTGATATCTTGTTACAGATAGTCACCGAATGTAAATAACGGAAGAGTCATTGCGAAGATAACAATAGCCAAATGCAGCTAACGGTTTACTTGAGTGCCGGACGACTTTGAAAATTTCTGTTATGAATATTGAAAATTTACACAAAACAAGTCCAAACTTCTAATGTGCTCAAAGACGCTGTGTTGGCCGAAATTATACTTTGTTTGGAAACTTAATTCTCTCTCATATAAGCCTCATTCATCAACCTTCAAGGTGATGGCCTTCAGAAACATTACACAGTATCTCAAAGTCAAAATGCCCTACATGTTGTTGGACACCAGCATTCGAAGGGTTAAGAGGTTAAAGGTAAGAAATAAAGTTTAAAAAGGCAAAATAAAATTCTATGCAAAATTCTAATAATGAAGTTTTCAGAACTACTAAACCAAAAAAACAAATTCGACAAACAAATTTCGTAAAGGTATATAATATATAAACGTATATAATATATAATATATATATATATATAAAAATAAAATGTACTCGTAATCAAAACATATAATATTTTTAATCGAAATCAAGCATCAGCACTAGTTCTATCTTAACTTACCTTTTTAGTGGAATTAAAAAACTTGTCTCTGTCTTTGTCTAAACCTGCTCTGTAATTCTAAAAAACAATTAAAATGTTTTAAACTGATAAGAACATTTTTATAATGTATAGCTAGATTTAGCATTAATCATACACAATTAAATTCTTAAAATGATATACACCTTTTATTGACGTTTGATATGGATATTCTCAACTTTTGGGAAAATATAATCCTAAAATATTTGCAAACTGAAGTTCAAGATCAGCACATATTATTAAAAATCTTCCCTTTGTTCTACTGAAGCAAAAAAATTGAGATTCCCCAGATAATGATAAACCTGATTAACAAACATTAAGTGGTAATGCCTGGTGAGCCACATAACTTGCCATAGATTTGCAACTAAGTGACTATTTGTTTAATAAAACACATTCAGAAACTTTATACCAACCTTACCTTGTTTAATTTTTGCTCAAACTCTTCAAGTGTTCTTGAACCCTTTCTTTTAGATTTGATTTCTTCCTTTAGTTCATCCCTTTATAAAAGTAAATATATTTTAGAATACTATAAAAAGATATGACCTTATCCATTAAATATCAAGATTTATTAACTCCAGATGAGTGAAGATGTTGAAGATGAAGAATTTACAGATAAATTTATTTTTAATTAAAAATCAAGACAAGAAATATAAACATGGTTTGGGGAGTTCGAATAAAACCTAAGAAATAATAACGAACAAGAGAGGTTATTTGGAACCCTAGAGTACATGTATAATAACAAAATATTAAAAGTTTAAATATTTTGATATATATACTGTATATTAATATACAGTATATCACACTTGTTATTATATTAATTACAAGTGTGATTCTTGCTTTTCTTATTCCTTCATTTCAAAAGTATATATATATATATATATTATAATGTTCTACTGAACCTTATTATTTTTATAATTTTATACTTATAAACCCTTATATATTATTAATTTCAATTTCAATTCTAAATCAATAACCAATAATCA
>JAUEKX010387679.1:0-19352 GCA_031834005.1 Dendronotus venustus
TGTGCTACCAGGTGTTGTAACTTTGACAGAGTTTGATTTCATTTGAGAATCTGGGATTCTACCATCCGAGATACCAACCGGTGATAATGTGGTACAATCAGGTGTACAAACAGGTGTTGTAGGTGTAGCTGTTGTTGTTCCTATAAAACATTCATATTTCTTAAAATTCCTTAAACCATAACAAAGCACTGGAAAAATATTTTACGACAGAAAGAAATTATAATTGTTGGCATACTTAATACAAACTAAGTTGATGAAATAAAACAAATAGAATCAAGGTAATACGCATTCAGACACTTTAATGCAAAATTAAACAAATTTCATATTATATACCACAATTTTGTAAGATATATACCTTTTTTTCCTTCTTTTTTTTTTTAATAAAAGGTTTAAATCTAAGATGTATCCATGAAATACCTATGCTGGTGGTGGTACTTCGAGGGGTAGTGGTATAGCTCACTTCTGTGGCATTGTCAGTTTGTGATTCAGTAGTTACGAAAGGACCCCCAGTGGTAGTTACTTTTTCAGGTGTTGTAGGTGCAGCTGTTGTTCCTTGTAATACAGGAAAAAAATAATTACAGTAGTTGCTCTCTCAACATACTGAAGAACTCAATAATAAAGCCAACAAATACAAGGGAACCTATACTACAATATATTAATTTTTTTAAATTACATAACTACTGGACCTCTTTATATTATTCTTTATGTTAATATCCTTCGAGTTCAGGAATATTTCACACAGATTTCCATCAAAAATTTCCATTAAAAACTTTCTAACATTTACAAACCTGTTGTTAATATCTCTGTTGTTGTTGAAGTTATCGTTGGTCGGGTAGGTTTTGGTGTAGTACACTTATCACCAGAACATTTGAATTGACCATCTTTGCAGACACTATAAACAATAACAAAAATAACAACAAGAATTTTCAATTGTTTTCTAATACATTATCAACAACATAGAAATATCAATAATTACGACCGTAAATAACATAAAGAGAAACAAACTTACCATTCTTGGCAATTTTTGAACACTTCCTCTCCATCAGTGTAAATAATTCCATCAACCTTACAAACATTACATTGACTTGGCTCAATACACTCAACATTACCATTCTGGTCTACATTTTGTATTTTGCCATCTAGACATTGACAACCCTCTACGTATTTAGTTGGACAGTTTGGATTACCTTGTGGATATTTACAGGTGGCAGGGCAAGCACTTCCTTTTGCAGCATAGGTCATATTAGAAGGACAACAAGTTTGTTTTTCTGAAGAAAAAGAATGATGTATTGTAAAGTATGAGTGAGTATTTTAAATTGACTATTGGCTAATATTCAGAGATATTAGAGAAGGTTGATATGGCCTTTCCTCAAATACCATATACAAAACTTGGATCGACCAGCTAATCATAAACCTGGATTTTGAAGATTTATGTTGAACTTATTTACATTGAATATAACCATTTACATTTTCAAAAGTATATATTTTGCTTAGTTTATTGGGTGGCTGTAATATTTATACTTACCACAAATCTTATGCCCTTTCCTCCAAGGAATGAAAACACCTTCAGCTTGGCACTCAGTTTCATAAGAAGCAATTGCATCGCAAACACAATTACATTCACCTATTCCGTCACAAGAACAAACGTCAAAAACACATCGATCATAGTATGGAACTGGATTAACCAAACTGTGACAACCTTTGAAAACATCAGACTTGATAACTGAACATTGCTTTTTAGATGGGTCAAGTCTATGCGGATTAGCTTTACATGTGTCAACTAATTCCTTAGCTGGAGGACATGACTCTTGAGTTCTCCATGAATCGCCAAAAATTAATGCACTACCAGTCAAGTCACCTTGAAATGTGACAAAGTCATTAGCCTCATTCCCATCATAGTTTCCACAAAGACCACAAAGCTTCTTAGCAAGTTGGGACTCTGCAGTTACGTAAAGACGCGTACTGTTATCCCACTTGAGTGATATTCCATAGTCTGTAATAATATGTACATACGATCCTGCATAATTGTAAATCTGATACTTTTGCTTCTCGTCTGATTTGTTTGGGATAACCTCAACTTTCTTGATACCTTTTTTGAGCACAAAGACGGTTCCGTAAATAGTTGCACGAATTTCCTTTGCACAAGACTGAGATTGAGCACCACAGGACATAGAATTGACTTCAATTAGAACGTTTTCTGTTGATACTCCGGAATTGGTACATTTGTCTGATACCATAACGTGATTACATCTGCCTTGGTAGTCGAAATGTTTTCCATCAAATGTTTTATAATGTGAATCACCATAGACAGAACATGTAGCTAAGAAAAAACGGGAAGTTATTAAAAAAAGCTGTAATATTAACATACATACATGAATAAAGGGGAAAACTAGCATATTAACATTGTTTATCAAAATATTAAACAACATAATGAATCCTTGCTAAAATTACGATAATTTTCAACCTCCAAAAAATCTTCTCACTATCGTTCACTATCCCACTTTTTAAAACTCTTCAAGCTTTTTGAAAATAAACAATTCATACCTGGACAATCATCCTCAGTGCACTTCCATTTTCCATTAGTACATTCACTGAAAAAGAAAATATAATAAAAATGAAATTTAGGTTTTCAATTCCACTGGTAAGATCATTCTACGCCCGTCAAATAAACCGTCAAATAAACTGCCAGATCAACCTTCAGATCAATCATCAGATCAACTGTCAGATCAACCGTCAAATCAGCCGTCAGATCAACTGTCTGATCAATCTTCAAATCAACCATCAGATCAGCCGTCAAATCAACCGTCAGATCAGCTGTCAAATCAACTATCAGATCAATTGTCATGTCAACCTTCAAATCAATCATCAGTTATCAATCAACGCAACTATCAACTCGATTTTCTGATCAACAGTCAATTTAATCTTTTAAAATGTCTTCTGGTGAAATAGTAATCCTAATTGAGGTTATAATTGATGAAAATCCTGTGGAAGAAATTACCGGTAGCGAGCTTGATACTACTATTACCAAGCGTTGGGTAAACTGAGTTTTGGTTTGCTATGCGAAGATAATCAAGACGATAAACTTTCTATGTCAATCTCCATGACCCTTTCACCTATAAAAGACAAAACTATCAAAGCATCCAAGGGATGTAAATAACAACTAATCAAGCTGAAGTAAAAGTTTCATTGATCAATGCTAAACGTCAAGAACGATCAATTGAACGATCAATGGCATTCACAATCGAAGATCTGATCGAAATCAACGTCACATCATTGAAGTTGAGACCGAGCTGAGTATTAATCTCACAAAAGCAAGTGATTCTCAACTGATCGATCTGAATAAGAACATCCCAACAATTTCATCCAAGATTGATAAAGTTGCTGAGAAATATGAACATCTGCTTAAATCTCTTATCACCAAAGCCGAGCTACTAATGGACATCAAAAACATCCGTGAGAAGTACGTTAAACTCATAAAAACCAATTCCTCATACCAAGAAATACTGAAGAAACAAATTGAGGAGCGAGAAATCTACAAACAACGTACATTTGATGAGTCAAAAAGTTCTCTGGATATGACCCGAAAGCTGATATATACACATTCAAGACAAACTTCAACAAACTGTATACTCGTAACACTCCAAAAAGAATATTACCTGATCTACTCAAAAACAATTTTCTTAATGATCCTGCACTTTCATTGATCAAGTATTTGACAGACATTAATAAAATTTGGCTTCTACTCAAATCGAAAGTACAAAACTACTCTCGAAGCTACAACAACTAATAAGAACTGATTAGTTAAAACGAATTATTAGTTACTCGAACGAAAGATCCAGAGATGCTCGTTCAAATCCTGAACAACCTGACCAATACTGAGAACTTAGAACTTAACTTAGAACTAAGCTAGCAAAGAATTACGGCTATGAAGAATATTCTATGGTGATGGTTTGGACCGATTTTACAACATTCTTGGTGATGCTCGACTCGCAAGATGGTTGTCATCAATCGCTGATGAACAGCTTTCTCCAAAGACAACCTGGTTGCGAATCATTAAATTTTTGAAAAAGAGCAAAATCTTCATCAGCAAAAGATGGTTATTATCAACAACAACAATGGGAACAACAATAACCGACCAAAATCAGCTAAACTGTCAGATGCATCAAAGAAGGATGCTTCAAAGACCAACATCAACCAAAGTCAACGCTATGGTTAGAACTCCTACGTGTCAAACATGTCTCATCTGTGCAATCTGTGACAGTCTGGTCCTGGAAGATCTCGAATAATCCAATACTACACCAGTAAGAAGTTTGGTGAATTATCACGTGCAAATCGGTTTTCTTTCCTTAGAAGTAAAGGGTTATGTTTCCAATGTTTGTTTCCAGATGTAAACGATAACCGAATCCTTACTCGTTCAATGTACAGCTTCCAATGTTCAATGGAAAACGTGGATCACTTACTAGAATGTCTCAATTCCATCATCCATCCATGCCTCAAATGTTAACAGCGTCATCCAACTTCCACAATCTCCATTAAACTGTTTCAGACGGGTGTTCAGATCAATCCAGGTGTAAAGATGTTATCATTTCCATCCAAGCAAAAACGTTTTGAGGTATCTAAGATGACAGTCTCTGAGATCAGTTACATATGCATTCAGTGCCGAAGTTGCAAAGTTTATAAGGATTCAGATCATCAAGAAAAATATCATCAATGCATCACTCAAGATTGAGCTTCAAAACAACACCATTACAGCAAATTTACCTTTTATCCACAATCCAACCACGAAACTCGCGCTAAACAAGCGGATTGTATTAAGGTGTACAGTCAACAATTAAGCAAATGGAATAAAAGTGGAAATAAAAATACAAAGCTGATATCATTGCTTCAGAGAAGAAATTACAAGATCTAAGATTCGTCGAATTCGTCAAAGATCTACCAATAGCCAACAACAAAGAATGCTTAAGAATAGCAGCGTACAGAACTTCATACTGTGGCGTGCCGTCTGGAAACCTAGCTCTCTAAGCACTCCTTGTCGCATTGTATTTGATACATCACAGCCTACACCATCAGGGTTAATGACACACTGGCAAAGAGAAAGAACAATCTGAACAAACTACAAGAAATCCTGACTAGATGATCATTGTATGTAATTGGTATCCACACTGACATCAGAAAAAGACAGACAACTTATTAAGCAGGTTCGAAACTCGAACGATGCAGATACTTAATGAAAAGGACAGTTGACATGGCAATGGCTTCTTATTAATCTACAATCTGACTGTTGCTCCGGCATTCTTATATACACAACTTGACTTATCAGGTCCTTATTTGCCAACTGGCAAAGAATGCAAGGAGATGAGGCTGAATTTTCGCAATATCAAATCACACCTGAAAAATCAACAAATCGAGTTGGAAGTTTGTCCTGTGCACTACATACATGGCAAAGTAGAACGTAGAATCAGAGAAACCAATCAATCTATTGAGAAAAGTGCACATAAACATCAATTATCTATTCTACAATGGGAATCACTCGCAGCGTAATAGTAAATGGGATCAATAATCTACCATTGGTATTGGGCAATAGTATAGGTGATTTTGAGTGTATGGATCTTATAACACCAAATAGACTACTTCTGAGAAGGAACAATGAAAGGAGTCCAGATGGTATTATGGTTCAAAGTGAAAGTCCAACAAAGATATTGAAGGAAAACAAGAAGATTTACGATATAACAGATTTCTTTGGATGTGAGAATTATATATAAATTAACTAGAATCAACAATCCAACTTCTGCAATTTCGATGACCTGTTTCAAGATAACAAGTCAAAGTATATAGAAAAAATTCTCAACAATACCATCATAATATATTTTGAAATAAATGCGGTACAATTGGTTGACACCTAAAATTTACTAATCAAATTTGTTTTAGTGATTTCAAATATTTAAAATTTTTGCAGTGCTTATAGATTTATTGAGATTATTAAGGGCAAATTTGTTACGTTTTAGGTCTGAGGGTCCCTTTTAATTCGTTGCTCTTAATAATTATACATTTGCTTTCATCTGCCCACAGATTTTAATTTGCAAAAAATACGACTTTAATACAATTAATGCTATATATACTATACGAACCATGTGTTGCAGTCTTTCGTTATCTTTTGTTTTTCTGCATACTCTTTACCATTATGAAAGCAGGGACAGCTAGCTTGTTTGATACATTCACCTTTGTATTCAACTAAACCTTCTGGACAAGTGCAACCTGGTTTGCAATCTCCTACACAAGAAAGCTCCATATTTGAAACACATGTTTTTGGACACGGTGATGCACAATTAGAGAACACTTTACGACCGGAACAGGTGTATGAATCCTTTATTGCTATGAAAAAAAAAATTTTTAAAAACTTTCTATGATATCAAATACTATTCAAGTAAAACAACAATAGTGTACTTTATTATGTATTTACCTGCACAGTTTTTTGTTGTACATTTCAATGTTCCCTCTGAACATAAACTAAAAAGTAATTTACACAATTTAGTATCTATATATATATATAACACAATCAAATTATCTGTTGTTTTTTTTTACTTTTGAAAAATTAAAAAAAGGATGTTTTTTTTACCTCATGTATACAAGAAGGTGTAGAGAATTTTGTTCTAATTTCTCAATGATAATTTTGCTTTACTATTTAGTGTATTTCTGTTGCTAAAACTCCAATTTCATCGTAAAATGCAAAACGAAAACTCAAAACCCTGATGTGGTGTGGAGTTGATATTCTTCTTATACATTATATTTTTAAAAAAATTTCAAACCTACCAAGTATTGCAATCTTTTTGGATTTTCTCTCCATTTCCAATCCTTTTGTTATCAATGCTACATCCACACTTTGCTTTTGGGAGACATTTTCCAGAAATGTCATCAATCACCGTACCTTTAGGACACATACAGCCTTCAATACATTCTTCATTACATGCTGGATTTGGTGAAGTTATATCAGAACACTTCTGGATACATGAAGAGCCACAATCTACATAGATCTGACCAGCTGGACAATGAAAATCATCTAAACATTAATGAAACAAGATGTATAAATGTCCAATATTTGATTATTAAAATAAAAATACTTTTTTTTGGTATGTTATATTATACACCATAGTTTATGTTAATTTTCAAATAAAAAATATCATACCACAGCCACTTGTATCTCTCCATCTTTTAATTTCTTTACCATTAAAACCACACTCTCTAGCATATGCTGATACAACTGAACATAAACAGTTTTGATCACCACCTTTACAGCCACAAACATCTTCTTTACAATTACGATAATAAGGCAATGGGTCAAGTACACTGTGACATGGCTTAAAAACATCAGACATCATTACTGAACATCTTTTTTCTGCTTCTCTGGTAACTTGATGATTTTTTTCACAATTAGTAAGCTTAAAATTGTTGGTCATTTTGGAACAATTTTGATTAGGAGCCAACCAAGAATTACCAAAATCTATTTCTGAATGGGACAAATCGCCAGATGGTGTGGAAAATTCATCAATTGTTTTACCATTAAAATTACCAAGCAGTCCAGATACACGTCCTTTGAAAGCTGGGGGGATTTTAACATAAATTCTAGATTTGCCATCCCACAATACCTGAATACCTTCTTCTGATTCAAATTTTAAGAAACTAGATGAAGCCATTGTAACTGTGAAGCTCTTACTTTGTGCAGTGTAAGGCATATTGACTCTTACACTGTCAACAATGGTTGAAAGGTCACCATTGTTTCCTGTTAGTTGAGTATGTGATTTCCGGTAATAAATCATCACTTTCATATGACATTCTTTGTGAGTACAAGCTTTTCTGTCTGTCATTAAAAGAAACCCACCAGTCTCAACCAAGATGCTGGAACAATGACTATCATAGGTAAAGGTCTTTCCATCAAAAGTTGTATAATGTCCATTACCATACATATTAGCCAACCCTTTATGAATAAAGAAAACGAAAAATGCAAAAAGGATTAGGACAGTCATATTCGAGCCTTCCACCTTTGGTTGCACACATTAGATTTTCCTCGGATTTTGAATCCAAATTTGAATGGTTAAATACTTTGAAGCATAAAAAAAACATTAAAATTAGAAAGACCTCAAAAAATTATCTTTCCAACAATGGCGGTTTATTCTACTACCTATCTACTTTGTTTTCATAGAAATACTTCTGACTGAATGGGTATTTATGTCAAAATCAAGAATATAAATCTTTGCTATAGGTTTACATTTTTATTAGATTTTAAATCAAAGGTTTGAAAAATGAAAAGCCTAATATCTTAGACAAGCGATGTTTGTTTGACCCAGAATAAAGTATACAAAAGCTTGTCTGTAACTTTAGAGGCTTTTGAAATAGATCACTCATCTTATATGACCTATATAAACCTGCTTAGGCTATCAGCAATACTTTTCTCACAAGAGAAACATTAATTAAAAGACTATAGATCTGATACAGTATTTCTAAAATATTATAAGTCTGTAAAAGTAGGTTTACAATAATGCTTCCTTAGAAAATAGAAAATAGAAAATTTGATATTAATTAATATAAACATACCATTGCATTCTGTGGAAATATCACAATTCCATTTTCCTCCATTGCAGGTGCTAAATAGTAGCAAAAATATATTTAATCTTATTTAATATATAATGATATTCAAGATATAAGCTAACACTAGAGTGTTGCTTTTGTATCCCAGAATAAGCTTTGTAGAACATAATTTCAACTATCTTATGTTATACATAATACTAGCCAGGAGGCAGAGGTGTACAGGTATTATAAAGAAGATATCAAACTGGAATATGAACATAAAATTTTGATGTCTCGACATGTAATGAGACCTTAAACTTTTCTTACCAGCTCTTACAGCCAGCCATTTTAACTGAGACACCATGTTCAAATTCTTCATTATTATGTTGACAAGGACAAAGTTCATTTTTAACACACCCACCATTCGATAGAGAATAACCGATAGGACAATGGCATCCATCAATACAGCCATCCTTACAAATAGATGTTGCACCTTTTGTTCCGCATACAGATGTACAAGATGGACCACATTCCATGAAAACCTTATTTGATGAACATTTCTTATCTAAATGAATAATTATTTTCAATCTTTAATCCTTTTACAGCAAGAGAATCCAGGAGAACAACCCCCTTACAAGCACATGCAGAGTTGAAGTTTCTTATATAGTGTCTTGAACTATACTAAAAATTTATAAATCATCTTAATCTCTTTCAAATATATATATATTTCTTTTTCTCTATATCACTGACAATAAATGTAACTAATGTAAAATTTTAAATTTATATATATATATATATATATCCATCTAGTGATGGGTGATATTATTACAGTTTTTTATTTACCTTTTTATTAAGCTGGCTCTGTCCTTCTATTCGGTTTTTACTCGCATTCAGTTTTTCGTCTATTATGTTTTACACAGTCTTTTACGCTTTTTATTACACTTTTAATTAGTTTTTAATTAGTTTTTTATCAACTTTTTTAACACGTGTTTTTAACGTTTCTTATCGCCTTATTATTGCACTTATAATTGTTTTGTGTACATTTTTATTTAAAAAGATTTTTTTAATTCTTTTTACAGTGTCATTTTCTGATGAAGTCTGTTGTAGACGAACGAAAATTTAAAACAATTTTTTATTGAAATAAAATATACTCATTTGAATACAGCTGTTTGTTGGTTTTCAAAACCCTGTGTGTTTGTTATATTATTGATTGAAGCATCAATCTAGCTGGAGAGATTTGGTATTTTTCTGTGTTACATATATATATTAATAATACTTTTCACATTATAAGGACCATGATCACAAAAATATCTTTACACTTGGACGACTAATGCATACCTTATTGGATTAATTCTAAATGCTTTGTGTATGCACCTAGTCAGTTCTTTAAGTTTTGATAATTTTACTTTATGTTATAACTAAGAAAGAGGTCAAACTGTTTAAATGCTGTTCAGTCTAACAAAAACAACAAAACGCTGTGCCAATAGTGCATAGTGCATATATATATTACACTTACCACAAAGATCAAGTGACCTCCAATTCATTTTAATTCCATGCCGCAAACATTCTCTTCCATATTGCTCAAATGTATCACAGACACATTGAGGTTTTCCTCCACATTTACACATCTCATTCAAGCAAA
Source organism: Dendronotus venustus (assembly GCA_031834005.1). Lineage (NCBI taxonomy): Eukaryota > Metazoa > Mollusca > Gastropoda > Nudibranchia > Dendronotidae > Dendronotus > Dendronotus venustus. The sequence goes on from JAUEKX010387679.1 coordinate 10,205, forward strand.
TTTGATAGTAAGGCTCTGGATCAACTACTTTATTACAAGCAGAAAATTCCTTCAATCGTTTTAAAGATTTGCATTTCATTTGGCTTGTCAACAATGCAAGATCAGACACTTTCTTACATGAATCCACTGGTGCTTGAGCATCTAAACATTTTTCACTAAACTTTGGTTTTGCCCAAGCATTACCAAAGTCAAGTACAGACTTAGCAGTACCTTGGACATCAGGAAGTTTTAAATCATCAGACTTTACACCATTGAAATTTCCACATAAACCACATGTTCCATTTTTGTAGTCTGCAGCAACCTGAACATAAACACCATTATTGCCGTCATATTTCACAATGAGCTTTCCATTCCATGCATCCAAAAAAATGTAGTCTCCATGTTTAGAAACTATAAAGTCATTGTCATCATATGGTAGTGATAATACTTTGTCATCTTTGGTGACAACACTATTGTAATTGATCTTTATAGGAATATCATTAAGGTATGTAACAACAGCTCGATTACAGGAACTATTGGTGGTGGCATCACAGCCTATACCATTTTCAACATGAACTGCAAAGTCATCTTTCCCAGGGCGACAATCAATTGCTAGAGCATACGTACACTGTCCAGGATACTGAAAGATCTTTCCATCAAAAGTATGATAGTGGCCTGCTCCCCAGACAGAACATGAGTCATGGTCATTTCTAAATATAAGTGACATTTTAATAAAAGATTAATCAAAAATAATAAATTTACTTTTTCCAAACTAATATTTTATACACATGGGAAAGCTAAAGAATGATATCCATCCTTAAAATAGTGTCATATTTCACAATTTTATAAGGGGGTTTAAACTTATTGTATAATGCGATGTGACATTATTAAGTAACTAAATACTTATTTGCCACAAAATACAATTTTTAAAACTATATAATGTAAATGGAGTGGTTAAGGCACTCAACTCGTAACCTGCTGGTCAGGGGTTTTTATTATATTTTTTATTATATATATATATATTTATTACCTAAATATATTATAATAATATAACTGTCTGTATGTATGTGTATGTACAAGTTATTTTCAAAATGATAGATAAAGTAGTGCGCAAAGGAATAATTATAAATCACAGGAATTTTATTAGAGGCAGTATCATTTTTTAGTGAATTTGGGTACTTGTCAGAAAATATAAAATGCTAGACTTTATTTGCTGGAAAATGACCTGTTAACTTTATTTGTTTTTGTTGGCAGGAAATTTCTTTCTCAAACTACTAAAACAAGTTTTGGATGTTTTGGATGAGATCTTTTAGAAGAATCTGAAAGAGAGTTGCTAGCTATATAGATGAAGAAATATAAATTCATATAAAGGCATTTTTAAATTGATTTTTTCTCTAGCTTTTTCATTAATCAGAATATCACATTTTGGCCTCACGTACTGTAGACTAAACTTAGTAACAATTTTAGGTTAATATTTTCTGTTATAGATAATAATAAGTGGCCCTCAGTGGAAACAACCACGGCACATTATTGTGGTCTGGGTTATTCTGGGCTAGCCACTCTAAATATCTATTATTATTATTATTATTATTATTGTAGATACAAAATATATTTCTTAAAGATTTTGGCTTCTTAACAAGAATAAATATATAATTATTAGCTTGGGAGAGCAACCTCAACAACATATATACACACTGTAGATGTAAGAGAATAAGAATTTAATTAATCAAAATGCTCATTGATGTCCAAGCTTAACTTTATTGCAAGGCCTTGTGAAATAACTATCATACTAGTGCTTCTGGACGGTAGTTAGCCTCTGTTTGAATCTTATCCGATAATGCTTAAAATAGGTTGTGCAATGTAACGAGCGCTCGAACAGAGACTATATTTGGCGCGAAACTCATAACCACATGTTGACCATGCTTTATCATTGCATGTCTTAAGACTATTTTTGTCTCGTGTATCCATAGTCCATAAAAAAACCTGGGTTTTGGATTTTTTATGAACTATGGTGTATCTTTTGTTCAGATCTCAAGTTGTCTGTTTTTAAGCTAATATCTTGATCTAAAGATGCTTACTGGTTGCTTAATTTCATTAGGTTGAATTTTGTAATTTTGGGAAAATGAGCCAAAACCGTCATCTGGAGCTTTGTCTTTATTACCTTAAAAGCGTTTTTTATTATTTTTAACGAAATAAATAATTTTTTTGCTTTTAATGTCTACACAGCTTTTTTTATAAGAATTCTTTTTATAAGAATCATAAGGCTTAAAATCACAAAATTTTAAGAATTCTTTAAGAATCACCCTCAGCCTCAAAAAATGGATTAAGAAATTTCATTTCAGCTCTATATTTACTGTATTTAGAAAATCATTTCAGAAAATAAATTCATTTCAACGTTTTGTTGAAATGAATTTAGTTTCTGTTTCTTGCCGTAACAATGAATGCATGTCTGTGAATAAATTTACTCAGGGGAAAAATAAAAACTTTTAGAACGAGATATCGAAAAATCTTGAGATATAAACTTTTAAAAATTTAAGAATCATCTAAGAATATTTGTAATCAAAAAAGTTTTGATATGCAAATAATAAATGAAGAAGCGGTCTCTTCTTTAATCACATATGAGCATGCATAGGAAAAATTATAAGAAATTTTCAAACTGAAATATTACGAATAATTTATTAATTTAGAATTAAAAAAGGCAACAACAAAAAAATGGAAAAGCACACACTCGAGGAATCAAGGTTGAAGTTAATTTTAGTCAACAAAATTGTCACCTTTCTAATGCAGACGAAAGATAATAACTTCAACATTGAGTACGGATGAATGTATTTACAGTAATAGTTTTCTGGGATATCAAAAATTATTTTATTATTCAATTTATTTCGTGTACAAGGAAAATTAATGTTTACGTCAGATCTTTTTTTTTCCTTCTAGATGTTTTATTTTTTTTCCTGTACTTCTTCGGTAAACATAAACATAGTTATGTATTTATTATTCTATTTTTCCCTGTTTTTGAACGCTCCTTAAACCTATAGAATTAAGGTTCTTGAGTTTTGTGTTTATTTTTTGATGAGTTTTTGATTATTTTATAATCATAATTTTCCCTTTTGAAATAACAAACTTGTCAGAAAGCAATGTTTCGTAAACGATGGATATTAAGGCCTATCTCCACCAGACGATTTTTATGACAATCGTTGCAAAAAACTCGCATGCGCGTAGTAGAAATCAACAGATTTTGGATGATAGCCGCAATTCCTCTATGATCACAAAAAATTGGAATCACTTAATAAGATGCAAAAAAAATTCCTGACAAATATCTATCGGTTACAACCTATGGTAATGGTGGTCAGGTTCCCTGAAATAAGATCAAATTAATCCCCTTTTATTTTAAGTAGTACTGAAGGGTGAAATTACAGTAAATTGACTCGATGGTTCGATTTTCAAAGTTTAATTCAAGACGAAAAATAAGAACTATATAGGATATCCTACCGTAAATCGCTCGTAAATGTTCCACCAATGAAAACCAATATTAATAAGAAAGTCTTCATATTTCGTTCCACGTGTGGTCAGTGATCCGACACTTGAAAAGTAATTTTGTACAAATTCTTATATTTCTGTTTTAGTGTGTTTAACCATTGACACTAATACTTTTTTTATATACTTTAACAGACCTATAAAAAATGATTAAATTTTCAGTTACAGCTTTGTAATGTATTTATATTTGTTTGACCTACTATTGACAAGGGACTTGTTCTAGTAGTTTTAATGGAATAAAGTAAACTTCTTCTACAAAGGCGCAAATCTAATATTTTAATTTTCGCAAGAAACTAAAAAACTCTCCATGCTACCAACATTGAACGCCCTCCTTCGCCACAGTCGACCAACACGGATCACCACGTTGTTGAACCCGATATCTCTGGCGAACCAGCCGAGCACAACGACACTGTGTTACGCAACAGCGACGAGCCTACGTCTGTCGAGACGGCCCTGTACGACACGACAGGCCCTGTCTGCGAAGCTACCGCCGACAGAGCGCCCACAGTCGTCAAGGTCACGCCGACACCGAGTGCGAGGGACAGGGTTACGGTCACGACCCCTCCTTCGACGAGACCAATTCGCTTGAGAAAGGCTCCTAGTCGATACGTGCCCGAAACGGGGAAATGGGACTGAATTTAACTTTGTTAAACTGGTGCAAGATGGAGCATAACCACTGACATTATAACATATATCTTTTGTTTATTATATTTCTTAGGTCAAAACATTCAATATACTATAAAACTAACGTAAATGGTGGTTGTTTGAATGATCTTTATCCAATAATGTGATTTTTACTTTATTGTCTACACGTTTTTTATAAGAAAAAAGAATGATGAAAATGAGGCTCAAAAGACCAAAATCATAAGAAAATCGTTAGGCGTTAAGTTCAAAAGTTCATTTTTTCAGTCTAGATTTGAATTTTATCCATTTCTCAAATTCTGATTTAGAAAAGCTAACGAGACAGGAAAACCTTTTTAACACAAGCCTCTTTAGCTTATTTTTTCTTATATTTTAAGAAATAAAAAAATGTTTTTAATTTTCAGAAAGGAAAAATACTACGATTCTAAGGATATTTTTTTGAGGAAATAAATTTTAACAAGGATAATCAAATGTGTACGAACAAAGAGGATGTATATTGAGACCTGCGTCATCATCCCAAGAGTTCAAAGGTCACCTGTATACAAATACGTGCATGTTGCCAAGGGAACGTTATTTCAAAAAATCAGTTACTGAATGGAAGATAAAATGATAAAGGTATGTTTCCACTTGTCTGTTTGGCGACGGGAACGGCAAAATGATTACGTGAAGATGCGCACTTTGATTTTCTTGCTTTTCCACATGCACTTGGGAAAAGGTTGATTTCAGGTAATACACTAACCGGAAAAGGTGATAACAAACAATCAAATCGGACTATTTCTGCCAACACAGCATATTTATTGTTTTTGAGCAGCCAATCAATTCTTTTCCCGACTGTCCTGTTCCCGTGCCTGTTCATGCTGCCAAGCGGACAAGTGAAACACACACTTTAACACAGCCAACAAAACAATTTTAAGTTCACTGTTTCGAGTCTTTTACATTAAGAAATGTAAGAGATTTGTCAAACAGGAAGAGAAAAACTAAAATTTTCTTTTTGTAAACATGACTGATAAAATATGATTGTCGTGCGGGGAAAAACTAGGCTAGTCGCGTGTGCAGATCTCTTTGTTTTTCGGGACATCCGTAGCGGCAAATAGAGGCTACTATTAAAATGTCCGTAGTAGAATAAAGTTATACACTGGATACAATGTAAGGTGTCTCATTCATAAAAGTTCGAGAAGAATTGTCTTGGTTACGCTAACTTGAGACATGCTGAGCAAAAACCCATAACCCTAATGTAAACATTAAATGTATCAGAAATTTTAAAAGTTTAAGATTCTTATTAATGAGAACTAACCAAGTTCCAGGTTTTTTCAAACATATATATATATTAAAATCATTAAGCATAGGTTAGAAGGATGCTTTTGTTTCTACACAATTTACGAATGGATTTTATTGCATTCTTGATAAACGCAGAAATTTTACACCTGAATTATATATCTACATCCATCTGTTCATTTAAAAAAATCTTTACGTGACAAAGGATATACATTTTTTATATGTGTATAACGATATTTCTTCGGTAACGAAAATAATTGAAAGTAGTTCCATGGTTACACTTTCTAAAACATATATTAAGAAAATGTGCGTTTGTATAATTATATAAACACGAAACCAATTCGGATGAAGTTTCATAAAATTTCATTAGTACAAACGCTATTATTTTAGCCTGTGATCACCATAGTTCAGTATAGATGTTTAATAATAAATGTGACGTTCCAAGTGATTTCAAGTACATCCCAAAACATGAAATTTCTATCATTTCTTAATGATTAGACTCAAATCCATTGGAACGTCACAAATGACAACAAATAATTTTATGAATAGTGTTTTGCGTGACGAAGGATATATAGAAACTTTTTATATATAGAAACCTCTAACGAAAAGAATCTAAAGTAGTTCCATGGTTACACTTTCTAAAACATATATTGAGGTTTCATAAAATTTCATTAGTACAAACGCTATTATTTTAGCCTGTGATCACCGGAATTCAGTATAGATGTGTGATAATGAATGTGACGTTTAAGTACATCCCAAAACATGGAATTTTTGCGTTTCTAAAACATGCAATAAAATCCATTTTTAAATTGTGTAGAAACAAAAGCATCCTTCACACCTATACTTAATGATATTTTAATGATTGGACTCAAATTCCATTGGTAAGTCACAAATAACAACAAATAATTTCCTGAATTTTTGAAAATTTGAAATTCTTTTGAGAAGGTCTAAAGATTTGAGGAGGGTTTTGTGCAGTAGAATGATTTGTTTAGAATTTAACGTTTCATTATCGTGTATAAACTGGCTCAGACACATAACACAGGCTCAATTCATTTTTAGATTTTAATGTTTAATTCTCGCGTAGTAGGCTTGCAATGTGAAAGCACGGTATACGTACGTATACGGAATACGTACGTATACGGAATACATACGTATACGGAATACGTACATCCCGGCTGGTATACGACGTCATCACGACGTCGTTATTTTCTGACAAAATATAATTGAACCGTCGTTAGGTTCTTACCTTACTCTACACACAGAACGGCGTGATGAAAAAAACTTTCCATGACACGTGACCAACTTTGCATAAACCAATTAGTACAATTTGAGAAATACTACAGTTGTCCTCTCACACGTAACATTTCTATGGCCTTTGTGCGCAAGATTAAAAGATAGATAGATCGAGACAATATAAAACACCATCTTAGAAATATCCACATCAATTACAAGCATTAATGGAAAAAATTATCTTTCTCAAACTATTCTTATATTTGAATAGAATTTTCCAATCCCAGAGGTCTCCACCCTTCGACGAACAGTGCATACTGAAAATCTCGATTTAATTAAAATCTTTTTCTTTCCTCTTTATTTTTGGTTGCACAAACCAATTTCTTTTCCTTATTCTTTGTTCAGTGAAAAGCTCTATTGTCCCCTTTGTCCCTTTTATGCGCACTAGTTACGCCTGCTTAGATATCTTCGTATTTGTATGTCGATCATTGAAATAACTAAGAAACAGGTAGCGTGTTTGTTTTATTGATATAAAAAACCAACGATGGTTATTTGTTCAGCGGTTCCTGATTTGGATGTCCAAACAACGTTGCATGTACGTTGTTACATCCGTCTGGATGTCGCAGGAATGTTCAAATTACGGCCTGTGTTCTGATTGGATATCGTGTTACGTCAGTTTCTTTAAAAAAATGTGTGAAGAAATTCTTTTCGTAGATTAAATTAGAAAAATAAAAGGTTTGTTTTTGTATATTATTATGTTTCAACTCCATACTATTTTCTGGATTTAAAAGGGGTATGTTTGTAATGCGCACAATGGAGAAATAGTGGTCTTGATTTACCAATCGTGTGTGAAATATTTTGCTTTAGATACTAAAAAAAGATTTTATTAGCGTTGTTCTTCTAAAAACCGTAAAGTTTGAATTTAATTTCTAACCTACGCTCTCTTATTAATACATGGAATAAAACCTTTTCATTAATTGGTAATTTGCTTGTATAAGATAATCAAACTTCATAATAGAATTTCCACGAGTTTCGTGAATTCGAGATATTCAGCACGAATAGAAAAATTACAAACAGGATTTGGCGGGGTTGTGTCACTTATTAAAAGGTACATCTGATTGTTTCCATCAAGAACGTCAAAATAATATGACATTTCCGAAACTTTTCAAATACATTCTTAAGATGTACATTTACTAATTGCCCATTATCGGAATCGAAGAGTATTTGCTCTGTGTTGAAGATCAAAAAATACAAACAAAAATAATTAAATTAGAGTTTTTATTATTTCAATGCAAACATGTTTGAGTGGAGAATAACAAGATCCGCTTTGAGTGTCCCTCCCCTTAATTTCGAAACTCTTTTTTTCCGCAATTCATATTGTTAGCACCCTCTTGGATTTCTAAGACCTGGAGAAATTGAACTTATTTTGCACAAAGGTGTTTGGGTTGGTGGGTAGAGCAGGTTTGCGAAGTTCTCCAAGCGATTTGGAATACAATCGAAAAAACTATCATTGAATATAGGTGTGAAATATGCTGTTGTTTCTACACAAACTAAGAAAGGTTTTATGGATTTTTCGAGAAACGCAGAAATTTTGTGTTTTGGGCTGTACTCCAAATCGCTTGGAACGTCACATTTCTCCTCTAGGAGAGACTTCAATAATTTCGCTACATGACCTACCAGACCAAGTAACTGCATAGTTATAGAAATACTACACACTAAACTGGTTAGTTCAGTTTTCTGGTGCACCAATTTATTTTAGTTGTATGCAATCAATAAATTATGGTTTTAAAGAAGTAGTTTTAAGCAGATCTTGAGTAATGCTTACATCGTTGATTGCCATATTGTTTGCTCAAAGAACATCACTTAGCATGGGTTACAACGGTTTCCTCTCGCTCTTGTATTTGCGTGTAACTTAGTTAAACCTAACACTATCATCATATGTATTGTATAAACACCAAAAATTATAACAATTATTATTCATACTTTAATTTTTTTCTTTCAAACCTTTTTTGTTTGTGTAATTTCAGGCTGGAAAACAATCGTATACAAGGAACCAAGAGTAGAACAGGAAGTTTATAAAATTATTATACGTTTTCTTTTCTGTTTTTTTTATTTTATACGACCAGCTTGCAGAGGTTTTTTCTCTACCGGGTGTCCAGAAGAATACCGGCCCGAGTTTAAAACGACTTGAACTTTTGAAATATTCGTTTCTCTGATGCGATTTTTATGCAAATTGAACCTTTTCGCCAGCTTATTTTTATTTACAGCAAATATTAGCAATCATGTAAATGTTTTAAACTTTTGATATACTGTTGAGAAAAGTGAGGTTGTTCAGTTTGGCATAAGTTTCTTCTTGATAAAAAACCATTTCAAATTGTGACGTGAGCTACCCTCACAACTCTCTCTCGTGAAAATGAAATTTTCCACAGTATTATACTTTTCTAACGCTAGAAAATAACATACAAATCTCATTTGGGAATATAAAATA
>JAUEKX010387790.1:2808-19347 GCA_031834005.1 Dendronotus venustus
TATAAAAACAGCACTTTTTTGCATAAATCATTTTTTCTACGAGAATTAAAATAAAATTTTAATTTTTTCCAGGACACCCTGTATGATCTTTGTTGGTTCAAAACATTGTACTATTCCTTTACAAATCATTAAACCTTTTCAAAGTTCAGTGAACGAAAATGAATTATGGATCGATCGGAGTGTAACTCAATGGGCTCCTAAACTCGCTTGTTTAATTTGTTTGAAAAATTTGAATTCCCAAAGGAGCCCAATCGAACAGAATGCATTGCATTAGCTGCTAAGGTTTAATTGAATATTTTCTGTAGGAGAAATTTATCTATATTTATCTCGTTAAAAACGAGAGTCTGTCTTATGCTTATTCTCAACAAAAATGGATGCAGCTTTGCCGAACGGTCATTAAATTTAGCGTGCTTCTAAATAATAACATGTTCTGTAAATTACATTTAAACAAAATGGTCCTAGTGGTAAAAAATGCGAAAAAAAGGAAAAAATTTAGCGTAAATCTTATTGATTATAGTTATAGTTCAATTGACTTCCTTTTGCCTGTCTCAATTTATTTAGAATATTTTTAGATTTTCTTACAGAATCCATCAATATCCAAGATCATCACGAATGTCTACTGTTCTAAATTTCAACCCACGCCTCCACCACGTAGGTAAGAGCTTTTTTCCCCCCTTTTTATAAACGGAAAAAATTTATCCGATGAAATTTGAAACACAGAAGGGGGTAATCCACTAAATTGACATTTCATGAAGAGATGAAAGAGAAAACAATACCAAGCCGTACCAGAGGGCCAACAAAAATAGAAAAAAAATCTACTTGGAGGCGTCACTAATCGGCTACGTATTTCTGACACATTTTTTATTACAATCTCGTTCAAGTCCAATCACAACTTCGTAAAACTTTCATCCAAACATTTAATGGAAACATCAATGGCATTGTGTTGGATATATAACTTTTTCCGAAAAAAAAGCTGCCTAAGCAATACAGAAAACAAAAAACAGTCAGCCTCGCCTCAAATTCAGCAAGAAAACAAAATTAACATGAACTTAAGTACAGAAATTACCAACTGTTCATAATCACTACTTTTTGCTATATTGTCATGTAATTTGTATTTACAAGTAGTTTAGATTTAGTGTAGAAAAAATACATATATTAACATCATTAACAAAAATCTTTATTAAATAAATAATGTGATAAGTTGACCTGTCGTGTGTACGTTTGTTACTTTAAAAATGGTAGGTACGGTAGCGTACTATGTTATAGCAGTTAGCATCAGTTAAAAACCGTACTAATGGACGAACTTAGGTCACCATGCGGGAAGGAAAATTTTGTCACGGGAAAGGATCATTGACTAAAATGGAAAGTGTGGGACTAGTCAGAACTAAGCGAGCCTGGGCCTTCCGGCTAGTATTATTATTAAGAGAATTGCAAACCACTAGCAATTTTCAGCTAAATATGATATTATTTCTCAATACTTTAAGATATAATATGTAGCATGACCAATCATGAGATTGTTCTTGGTAATAATTGAATTAATTGTTTTAATTAAAAAACAAAAACACTTTAATAAATAAAAACTAATAATAAAAAAGTACTTTTTTTCGGAGCCATATCGTAAAAGTGAATATAAGAAAAATAATAGGCATACAATAATAACATAATATTCTATAATTATCTGAATGAGCGCGTGCTTGAATTTAAGGCCTCTCTCCCGAAACAATACCATCATCGAGCTGGAGAGATGCAGGTCTCATGCTAGATGCCTCATCCAGAAAATCGGTCAGCAAATCTAACTGCTCCTCCATTTGCTGGTGGATAACCTCAAGCCTAAAAACAATATTTATATAATATGCATTCCGAAAAGATGACACAGGTTTAATTTTTTTTTTCACCATCATTTTTTATCCAGAGCAGACATTATTATGACATTAGAATAGTTTCGATTGTTTTCTTTTCTACAAGAACAAGAGTTGTTCGGTAAACAAGGTTGTTTTTAAATGAAAATCACGCAAACCTGCAATCATTTTGTTAACAATCCACCAAAATACCACTAAAATATTGTGAGTCATTATCCAGTTATTAGGCAAAGAAAATGTCACATCATATATAAAGGTTTCATCAAAATCCTTTCGTACTTCTTACATAATATCGATACATCATTTTTTAACAATACCCAACTATGTAATGCAATATCCAAAAAAAAGAAGAAGAAGGAAAACAAACCAACGAAATAGGAATATACGGTACAGACAACGAACAATAACACATTGAAAAAACAAACAAACAAACAAACAAAACAAATAATAAAATATGATAATTTACTATGTAATATGTCACTTTAATTTGCATCATTCATTTTCCCCATTGAAATCAAAGGATACAATTGAGGATTCCTGCAAAACTTCCTTTCACAATTCATTTAAAATACAAGAATGGAAGGAAACCCAACCGTCTCAAGTCAATTGTTCTTTTTATTTATTTCTCATATTTAATCTGAACCACAGTTCAGTAAGTTGGAAATTTTAAAATGATAAAAAAAAACCGAATAGAAAATCCTCTTTGAGTGCTTTTTTAAGAAAAGAAAAAGAAAAGAAATTTTCATTTTATCCAATACATTTGTGTTTGGATTCCTTTAACATTTAATATCATTATTTGATAAATATTGATTATTGATGACAAAGGACTTAAGGCAGTAGAGAAACAGTAAAGAATATGAAATTACACAATGTAACTTAATATATATTTTCGATGATCTAGGAAAGGAAACCGAAGCCGGATACTATTGCATTTACTAATAGGGCAGGAAATAAGAAACTTTTAATTGAGGAAATCTTCTGGGAAAGTGCACCCAAAATTCTCAAAAAATCCTTCTTCCCTTTTAGAAAAAGTGAATGGAAAGATTGTTTTATTTTTCTTATATTGAGCTCGAATGACAAGACGTAATTTTTTAATTTTTCGTTTTTATTTTGCTTGTTACATCAACAATCTCAATGAAATAGAAAGAATGGAATTTAGAAGGAAGTAAGGTTTCATTCCAATTGGAACTTTTTCTAAGCAGTATTAACAACCATTCTGCACTAGACAATTATTAACTCGTAAAAAACCTTTAATACTTAACACCTAACAATCGCAATTAAATTTGTTGTATTGTACAATCACAAGGTATAAGTTTACTACATGTCGCTAAACCTTTCTATCATTCCTTATTTCCTTCTTCCTTCAACCTCATCACCGCTAATATCACACATAGGGCCGACAAGATTTTTGTTATGATCATTATAAATTCAATTTGGTCAAAACCTTTCTTTTTAGACCCAAATCTGTTGGTAGCTTCTAAATTTTTTGTAAATTATGATTATGAAGTTAATTATACTCACTTTTTTTCTCGAGCGGACGTAAATCTTTCCACGCGTTTAATGTCATCAAGCAGCAGGACATCTTCATCATGGTATTTCTAAAATGAAAAAGGGAAACATATGAATAAGAAAGACTGGATACACTGAAGTTTTCAAGTACATTGTCAAAAGCATTATCATTTAATATTGAGACGCAAAAATCTTCGAAAAATAAGCCACCTCGTTTGTAAGCACCTGCGTTTCGTTTATCAATTTGACAAATTAGGAGATTCAAAAATATAAATAATCTAGAGGTTTTTTTAGTAACTTTAAACATTATTTCAAATTGATTGATGGTTATTTTGGTAAACCGCAGAAATATTACAGTGGCTTTTGACAATACTGAAACGTATAACTTGCTCTATTTATATTGCATTAAAAATGTGATTTCAAGTACCTTAACAATGCGATAACTCTTAATTACTTAATTAAAAAATCATAGATAAAGAAATAAATGTACTATAAATTTTATTTTCAAAATAAATTTCGCTAGTTATTATTTTCATGGTATTAGAATCTTAATCAATTACATCATCATTTCGTAAGTGGATCAATTGTCCAACTAGATTACAAAAACTTATTAAATCTATGTATTCTCGAAGACCAAATTTTGCACTATATTTTAATTAAGGACTCTTATAGGTGATGACAATATCAAGAAAAAACCTACTTTCCATTTTTCAACCCTTCTGTTAGGTGATAAAAAGTAAGTTTGTTAGTTAGTCTAAAGCGAATATTGATTGGGGTGATAAAACTATCATTTGTGAATTTTATGAAAACTTATGTGCCATTAAGTGACATTAATAATACATTTACTTGATAAATGTTGTTAACCCTACAATTACAATTACTTAATTTTTAATTTTCGTTGCACAATACTTTATTACTCTACGATGTTAAATCTACGATGTTGCGCTATATATAATTGTACCATTTACGAGATTAATTTTAATGTTTCATTATTCATTTATTTTTTGAAAAATTTAAATTCATCAATTAAAAGTTAATTATTTTGTCTATTTAACAAAAGGTCAAATGAAAAAAATTTAAATTTAAATTTCTATTAGGCTACAATTATTACAAGCAAAAAAGAAAAGAAAAGAAGTTAAGCATTGTGATTTCATTCATCAATTATATCATACAATTATAAATTGAAGTCTGAAATACTTACCCAGATTAAGATATATAGCGGCTATTACAAAACACTAATTCATAGACAATATGTATAGAAATAAATTACAACGCTTTTGGAAAAAAAAAAGAAAGATGAAATATCAAATTCTTCCAAAAAGATATAAAGGGTCGAGAAAATTTAACGAAAAATTGTTGTGGTTGTTGTTGTTGTTGTTGTTGGTTTATTGTACTATTATTACTTTTTATAGAGAAGAGTAAAGACCTATATTTGTCAGGGTCCAATCTCAACTTCATTGTGTGAGACTGTCATTGTTTATTTTATTTCTTTAGGAAAAGCATCATGATGATTGCTACAATTACCAAGTCCTTCATAGAAAACGATGCGAAGTGACAAAATGATTAATGAGGAAACTAAAGGGAAGTGGGGACCATAAATAGGCATTAAATATTTCTCTTTTATTAGTTCAAGAGTACTTGTTACCCTGGCAATTCATCTTATTCAGGGGAACAAATTGCGTAAATTCAAACTGACAGCTCACAAAAGAATGCCTAATGTCAAATTAATTGCTTTAGTAAGATATTCATAGCGTTCGATTGATATAGCAGTATTACTTTCAATAAAGAGTCAAGTTTTACAAACGAAGAAAGATATATTAGGTATAAGAGTTACTATTTCAAGTTTATTGTTTTTATTTTGCACAATTCGATGAAGGAATTACCAACTCCCATAATTTTTCGTAAGGATTTCTCGTATTTTAAGGAAAATATTACCGGGACACTGGGATTGTTACCGGGAGTTCAGAACTAATTTTTTATACAGACTTGCTTTGGTTTCACGTAAAACAATCCTTTGAGGATTGGTTATCAATTAGCATCAAGTATGACAATTAAATGAAACTAAAAATAAATTTTTATCAATAACTGATACAAAAAGAAAACAGCAATATTCAATTACCTTGTCTAAAGCCATATGCTTTTGCCATTGATTTTCCAACCAATCTATCAGGAAAAAAAAACAGGGTTAGTAAAAAAAAAAGTACCATAGTTTTAAAACAGAACATAACAAAATGTTTTGGGAGAAGAAAAAATTATTTTTGAATTAAAAAGAGAAAAAGCTTTACAGAATTTTTGGTGTATTTTTTTGTATTCATCGATATATAGTCATTATAAGCAAATTTTCACACTTAGTGGGAATGGAAATAATGTGAATGCGCATGTGCATTAACACTATTTTTTTCAGCACGATGTTCCCTAAAATGATTTTCTTATAATATCAGGATTCAAACTAGCCAACGCTTCAGTGAAATCCACTTTCAGTTTTCACCAGTTTCGGGGTAACTGTTCCCAACACTGTGACTATATTTTTTATTTGCAGTTGCATGTGACTTATTTCAAAATAGCTGATTTTTTTTTACTTTTCATTTTATTCCTCGCAATGGGTTTTTATATGATTTTCACGCTATTGTAATTTAGCTTTTGCTAAACACAAATTTTTGTATGCCAATTTTAGCTGTTTTGAAAAGTATTTGTAAGTGATGTACGTTTTTCTGAATCTACATAAAATTTTGAGTAAAACAGGTTGGGTGTGCACCGCTGGTAATGTTGCTATACTTGGCGTTGCCTAGGAAATCCAAACGAATACTTTGAATTTTTCTTTGACGAAGACGGGGTTTTAGATGGCACTTAACGGCCTAAGAGTGGTTGAACAAAGTTGAACTTGACATCGTTTTAATCAGAATAACTTATTTAGAAGAAGAATTTATTTTAAGACTATGAACATTATATTACAATTACATTTACCTCTATATTCGCCTAAAGTAAGATGAATAGATCGTTTTCCATCGTCCATTTTAATTATTCTCTCCTCCATGAAATCAATGTCCAACTCAAAATACTTGTTCGCCTGTAAAAAAAGCAAATATATATATATTTCTTAATTTCGTAAACGAGTGGGATTCCAATTTGTTTAGCTTTATCATTGCTATACTGCAATTGATGGTTTGCTATTGATCTGATTTTGTATCAATTAATCATTCAAATTATGACTGAAGCAAAATGTTGGTATGTCACTAATAGACAGGTTGAATTGGTTGTCAACCATTCTTAGTTTTTAGTGTTTTTTTTTTAGAAATTAATATTCTCAGGTTCTCGCCTCGCTCTCTGGTGTGCTAAATAAACATGCCACCCTTATTTTTATATCAACAATTTAAACAATACATCTGTACTTGAAGTTTGTAAAATTTGTAGTGAAGTCTGTAAATTTCTTACCTCTTGAAACCTATAAAAACGAAGGAAAGAATTTGTGAGGGTGGGTATAAAGTAAGCAAGACTAATTATGAAAAATAGCATATTGGATAATAACTAAAAATAACAAACAACCAATACAAACAGAAAGACGATATTTTTGATAATCAAAGGGAAATGGCTATTTGAACTAACCATATACACGAATACATGCGTATTTATGTAAGAGACGTGGTTGACATGGCCCTCGAATCGAGTAAATAAATAAGCAACCACCTCAACATTGTTAAATACAAGAGTTTTATAATCATTAAAATAATTGCAATTGTTTAAAAATTACTTTTTAGAATTACTTCTACTATTAACAAAGTAGTAAAAAACCTGTACTTATAACACCCAATTATTTATAGTTGCAATTCGGGTGATTATGAGCACAATTTATAAGAGAATATATCGTAAAGACATCTCATGATCTCGAAAGATTCACACCATCAATGGAGACTTATAACTCGCTTATGCGGCAAATTCCAGCGAATTGAATGACTCTTATTTTTAAATAAATATCAAAACACATAATACAGGCTAAAACAAATCAAAAGAGTGCTTTAAAAAAAGTAAAATCCGCCCCTCACACAATTCACAAACAAATATACAATGAAGTTATCAAAATAGGGTCATTCAAAAATAATATTTCAATATGAAATATCAATTTGAAAGACATACTAGCCCGACCAAAACATGATTTCAAAAGAAAATTCCAAGTATTTAAATTATAAATACTGATTTTAACATTGCTTATAAAATATATATAACCTTAACTTGATGACTTGACTAGTTTATAGTATAGTAAATGTTGTTCCGAAATTAAACTGGATTTGGATTTGGTTCAAGAAGCAGGTGTATTGCAATTGGGAATTGTATCAACCAACAGGGGATTGTTAATATTTATTATACGTATTTATTATACTTAGTTATTTTGTACATAATTGGAAATTTAAAAATAGGCATATCAAAACATAAAGCGTTGACATTGGAAACATGAAATATAATATACTATAATGGTTGTGATCAAAGACAACCGGATCTTCGCCTGAAAAAGTTTGCGATATTACAGGACTTCCGGGGTAATAGCCAATGATGGTTATAGATTATAGAAGTGTCCTTCAAACATTCTTGTTTATGGGCAATTGCATAAATATATTAAACATAATTCATGAATAGCCATTAAATTCAGATTAACTCGATAAAGATTACCTATTTCCGAAACAGATTCTATTGGACCAAGATCCGGTCAACAGGAAACAAAAAAATACTAGTATCAATAAAAGAGTACCATTATTTATTTATTTATTTATTTATTTATATATATCGCGGTTCTATATTGTTTGTGTAATAATTATTTTTCCTAGTCTGGAACCATTAAAGTGTGATACACAGGCAAAAAAAAAAAAGATTAATTATGAATGTGACAAAAGGAAAGAGCCATTGCTCAAATAACGTTACGTTAATGAATCTGTAATCTGATTAAAAATATTCGTAAATGGCTTGCTTGGAAAAAGAACAAAATTGTCTGTGGTATTTGCAAAATGAAGTCGAGTTTTATTATTTTTATTACTTTTATATTTTGAGAAGGATTGAATTTGTATAACACCATATCATCAAGGCCAGAATCGATGATGTTGATCTTGCTTTGGTTCTAACAGTAGCTGCTTTGACGTCCGAAATCCGCTTTTTATTCCCCAATTTAAGTTGTCACGAAAAAACTTTTTTTTTACGAATTCGCGAAATTTTGCCATTGAATCAAATTCAAAATACATAAGAAACAATCAATAAAATAATTTTCGCCATTTCAGTGAAATTTAATGATTTGCTTGTGCATAAATATTCAAAACATAAACTCAATTTTATAAACAATGCAATTTTTTTCAACCTCATTATTGTTATGGTGTCACCAGTTTTCAACTTCTCAAGATTTCTGATTTATGCAATTCGAATGAAAACAGTAGTTTATTAGCTATATAATTAGTTTCATACTAAAAAAGATTGCCTAACAAAGTGAATTTATCAATAAGGCGATTTTTCACTTTGTTCTCTGATGCTGGAAATACAATTGTGATACATTTTTTTAAAAGTATTTAATTTCAACCTAATATTCTTATAAAACACATGCAACATGTTTTTCTTAAATAATATTACCTTTTATTAATTTATATTTATATGAAATAGAGTGATATTTTTTTGAGCATTTTTTTTTAATAATGTCGAAATAACACATTATTTGAGTTTTGTGTAAACATTTAGATTTAGAAACATTCAAAGTTAAAATTTTAGGACTTTAGTCGTGCATCCTTTAATCTTACAATTTACGACGAATACAAACTAATCATTCATTTCATTTCTTAGTGATGAAAATACTTCGTTTCCTGTTTCATATATTATATCGAATTCGTCCATAAGACAATAAATATTAATAAATAATTTTAATCAATTAGGTTTTAAAATTTAAATTTAAAATTTAAATTTAAAACATTTTTAGCTTATGTTTGTTGTTACTGAATTTGCATATTTGTATACCCTGATGATGACGAAAAGCAAAATGATATCGAAGCATTGAAGTTCACTAAATAAAATTATTGTTTGTTTATTAAATTTTCTTATTCTCAAACGATGAAATGGCGAACATTAAATTAAAATTTATAACAATGTAACTTATTGTTAAAAGAAAGCATTTTATAAGGCTGTTCAAATATCTACGTTAATATCAAAATAATTGTAAAATTTATTCAAACTATTAACGTCAACCGCACACTACAAATCGATAAACTATTACACCATTACTTCACTAACGTAAACCCAATAATACATACCTCTTATTTTGTTTTCTGATAGCTTCAAGTTTCAGTGTTGCCTCGTAAATTTCATTTTCAATACTTTGTATTTCATTGCCTTCTTTTTGGACTTGTTCTAAGTAAGCCTTTCTTGAATCAATTAATTCCTCATGGACCTTTGCCTAAAAATTATTAAAATAACAAAAATTCACTTTATGATAACTATAGAAGCAATATTTAATTCTCTAATCTTATGTAAGAAACCTATAGCAATTCTTTTAAAAATTTTTGTTTTTTTAATATAATCTGAATCCAGTTTTAGTCCCTATTATAATGTAAACAAAAAACCGTTTTGATTCTTGACATCCATTTATTTATTTCTAATATCGATTATGACAAGAGAGAATTAAATAGTTTCGAATATAAAGCATGTTTTGCCTGCTATTTCTACAATATCCAGTCATTCTTACTACAAAAAAACTGCTAAATACTTTTTGAGCTGGTTCAGAATCTTGATATGGCAAATTTCAAACAGACAATAATGTAAAAAAAGAATTAAATGCATCTCCATAATATAAACAAATAACTATCGATATAAAATCCAAGGGACATTTTTTTATGAGACCTTTTATCTCATGACAGCTCCATTTTCTCATAGCATTTTTTCATTTTAAAAAGTTTCAAACAGTAGAATGCTATATTGTTTCAAATGTGTTACGTGATGCTCAATCAATTTAAATTTGAGACTCAAAAGTGAATAGCTAGATAAAAATGTTTTTTGTGTTAAGTTTTAAAATAATCCAAAAACTTTGATTACATGTTTCAAATAAGTAATACCAGCAAAAAACAAGACAATTCAATCAATGTCTATAGAAATATAAACAGAGAAACTTCAACATTCAATATAACGCCAAGAAGCAAATTCATGGTAGCTGTATTCTCCCATGCTATATAAAAATACATAATGATGTACAGTGATGCAACTACATTACATATGGTGCATAATTTCAAATAAAAAAAAAAGCTTGAATTTGTGACATGAAATTAGGTTGATCATTTTGAACATTGCAAAAGTACAAAAGTAATTTGTAAATTTGTAATAGATACTAGGGTCATAAACCTGCAATTTTAGGCGAAAATAAAAGAGAAATCCGTAGAAAGAATCCATCAGAACAATATTAGTTATTATTTCAAGCAACTTGATACGTTGTTATTTTTCATCAAAAAACCAGCATTATTTACATAAAAAAAAATGAATACCTCAAAGGAATGTGTTTTTAATTATCTTCTTTTGGCATGATGACAGTACTTAACTTATCGTTACGACTTTTTTGTTATTATAACTCACTACTTGGAAATAAATAAATAAAATTCTCTTTGAAATTAGAGAGACATATTAAAAATAATAAAATAAGAAGGTTATAATAATTGTCCAGCAATTGGGTGCAATATCGATAGTTTTTCTTAGGGGTTTTTGAGAAGGTTCTAAAGTTGATTTTGAATGGGTTGCAGTATAGTCACAGTGAGGCAAATTGGGTTAAACTTAACCAACCAAATATGTGTTATTGTGGCAAGTTTTCCTAAAATATGACTCATTTTGAACAATAATATGTATTTCATTATGAAGTAATGAATTTTTTTCATTATCTCTTTAGTGACTAGATAAATTTAAAAATTCAAATGCAAAAGTATACACACAATCTTTACGCTTGTAAAGATTCATAAAACTCTTAGCGAATGAAGAGAAATATTTTGTCGCCAACGCTTCTTGACTGTATTTTTACAGAACTGTTGTTATGAGAACCCATAATGCAATACAAAACATCAATCACATGGTGATATTGATTGATTAAATCTTGGGACTTTTCGAGTGAAATTAACCGGTGCTTGAATTCAACCGGAGCATGAAATCAACCTGAGCGTGAAATCAACCGCAAACATTTTTTTAAAGGGTTTCGAACTTTATTTTTAAATTTATAATTTTGACAATCAGCTAGTTTCTCATAGATTAGTTTTTCATGAAAAGTATCATTTTGCAAAATCATGATGAACATTAGGTGTTGGGATATCCTTGTTGATTATATTTTCTATGTGATTAACTATTAATCAAATTTATTTTGAGGGTGATATTTGTAAAAAAAAAAGTTACTCCCCGGTTGTTTAACAAAATTTTGACAAAAGCAACTCGGGCTCATTTTTGTAAGAGTTAAATAAATAGAACTCTAGAAAATGTTTTCAAATACTTATACCTATAGTTTGAAACATCATAGCGATCCACCCTCTGTTAGGATTAACAGTTTGGACAGTTTTAAAATTTGCACGTTCATTCTCAATAGAAACCTCTTAATAGTTATCAATTTTCGCTTATAAATGTTTACACAAACTGTGGCTACACAACAACATTCTTGAATTCAATTTTTGAAAAACTATTCACTTTAGTACAAATCAATCAATCTAAACATCTAAACAAACTTTTTTTTCCCAAAAAGTCAGTTGAAGTTTACAGAAGGAATATTATCCAAAGTGTTATATAAATCGAAAAATTAGCTTCGCAAAATCTGTTAACAGACCCTCGACCGTAAACTTCTTCCATAAAGTACAATATTTTAAGATTCATTTACCGCAAAAGAAATTATTAACGGTAAATGTAGACTTCAGCACCTAGCCCAGGGAGTATAATTGTTTTACATTACAAGATCGACTATTTAATAACACCTGGGAGTTTGTGATTATGATTTTGATTGGTAATCCTGTATATATTTTCGTAAATAATAATAATAATAATAAATTAAGTTAAAATGGTTTTTAACTATATTTTTAATTTGATTTTAGACCTGAAGATGGAAAATAATGCTTTGTTTTTGTAATATCATATTCTTTTCATACACTGTCATTTGTAACGAAAACGACATTTTTCGTGTTACCTTTACAGGGTTCCGTAAACACAAATACTTTGTACATTGGGAAATATCGTATATTCGCAATTGTACAATACGTGTGTTTTACTTTATTGTGAGAAACATTTCCGAAAGTATTTTTCTCTACTCTGTTGTTTTTGAGAAGAAGAAAGGTTCGAGTTTAATATTATAACGAGAAAAGAAATACACCTTTTTCTTGCAATGGATGGTTCGTTGGTTAAATGAATAATATTAAGATGCCATGTGAAAAATACACAGTGCAAACTGAATTTCTAATTTACAATTTATTTGTCAATTCAGTAAACTATACCTTTGGGCTTTCAAGATTCTTAATCTGATCTTCTTTTTTAACAACAGTATCTTCAAGTTTTGATTTCTTTGTTTTCAACTCTAAAATATACAATAAAAAGCTAATTAGGCAAATATGAATCCAAAGAAAAATAATACTGAAATGATTGTTCATTTGAATAATCATCCAGACCATAAGATCTTTAATCAACAATCAAATCAATAGTTGTTCCTTTTGTAATTTATATAAATGCTTCTCTTACAGTATGATTGATGAGTACTCATTTGTCACGTGGAAGCAAATTTTAGCTTTCTATAGGGTGCATTAAAAAATCTCGCACCAATTATCTGCCTTTATTAACAATAAATAATAAATACACGAAGCAATTTCCAGACAAAGTTGATAACTGCCTTAACACAATGACTGTACCGAAAATAACAGAATTGATTCAATTTCATCGATCGATATTGTCTTATGTCATGATAAAAACATGCAGGACTTTTGATACACCTTCGTACAGAGTCAAACGAGACATGAATTTATAACAAACAACGCAACGAAAAAGGCACAGCGGTATTTTTAAAAAAATATCATAGATTTATATTATTTGTAAATTTGTAAATATTGAGAGTTACAAAATTAGGGAGGGGGGAACAGAAAGGGGTTTTATTAAAAAATTACTTTTGCCTTTTTTTTTCTATTATAAAAATAATTAAGAAGTGGAAAAGAAAGTGATGAAAAAATCATAGAATATGTATAGAATGTGATACAGGATTTCAATCTCCACTTTAAAGGTTCATATAAGAACATGGAGCTATCTCGTTATCCCGTATCGAGTGAGGGTTTTAGAGTTGCCGCGATTAGATCTCCATGTAAACAGTAGAATATTTCAAGAGTCTCCGTTATTCAAAGTTATTTATCCTTCTTTCCAATAAACTTCTCTATATACAATTACTTTATGCAATTCGAACTTTTTCGTTTGCATTTAGAAATTCAAATTACACCCTTACCACAGTATGTGTCAAAATAAAACCTACAGAAATTGGGTAGAAAGTACTGTATTTTTAATTGCTATAAAAATTTTTTTATTACTTTAGAGCCTTTTTAAAGACTAAAAGGAATTCTAATAGCAAACAAAACATTTGGTTTGTTCATAGAATCATCCCAAGAGACCATATTGCAATTATTTCCTTTGTAGACAAGGTTCTAATTTTATAGATACATACTGTATAGTTTTTATTAATTTTCGAGAGAAGGTTCCATTCCAAGGTCCAAATTTAGAATTGTCTTTGTGTACACTCGGGGTTTATGAGAGGAAACAACAGGAAACTCAAAAGATGTAATTAAGTGTCATAATATGCAATTATCAAGGTGATTAGGCAACGTGAAAGTCAATTTATGATCTGTCGGTTATTCGTGCCAATCTAATTTTAATTACACTCGCATTCCATGTCTCCAGCTCTTAACACAGAATGTGGACATCAAAATAGAAAGATATTGTGTAATTGATGTGATGTAAATAAAGAAATAGAGAAATAGGAAAGGTCATCACCTCTAAATTGGCAGGAGGAATGGTTTTTTTTTATATTACAAACACGATTATTTGTTTTTAATAAATTAAGATTATTTTTATATTTATTCTGCTTCCTTATAACTTCCAAAGAAACAATTTCAAAAGGAGTTCAAAATACTTAAAATAGAGGTAATTTTGTTATCATCTATACAATTAATTTCCCGTGAAATTATCTTTCCGCCAACACGTCAAAAGGTCATTCTACCGGAAATACCGCAATGGAGCTCCACCAATAACCCGGGCGCTTATATAATTTTTGGCCATAAAAGATCGTCTTAAAAACCGTCTAATGGAGATGAGATTTAGTCACATTTTGATGACTTAATCATCAAGCCTCTTAATCACTATAGGACTCAATCAGATTTAAAATCTTAACTGTGCGTTAAATGTTAAGAATGCCTAATTCATATTTTTCATCACGATCTTTTTGAAAAGTATATTAAAAACACAGCTTTTTTATGGAGAGGATGAAATAATTTTCATACCGACAATGTGTTTCTTCAATTTTTCGAATTCATCAGTTTTCCTAGCGTGCAATGACTTTAGGTCGTTGAACTGAGGCTAATTCGAAGAAAGAAAAAGAAAATTTAATCGTTATTTTGACGAACAATAGAAATATTTGAAAGAGTAAAATTAAAATTAAAAAAATTTATTATAACGAATAAAATACTGTCGTGAGTATGCAATCTGCAGCATTTTCTGTTATTTACATAAACTAAAAAATACAGAGGTAACTGTGTAATACTATTATTGATGGCAGGGTGAAAATGGAAAATTACAAGCTTGTTTCTCCCACACTTGCTCATTTTTCAAAAACCACTTGGGTGCCTATACGCAAACGTACCTAGGTACGTGCATAGAACTTTATTCTAAATTTAAAAAATATTTAACTTTTACTGATTTACATAAATTTTAGTTAAAACTTTATTGCGTGGCGCGAGTTACTTCATGTTTGTTTGATAACCCGTCCAATATTCTTATCAGCCGACTTTTATTAAAAAGAATTCAGCCGTGAGAAATCCGTTGGAAAAAAGCTTTTAATTTGAAAAGTTAAACGTGAGGAAGCAATGTGAGGAAAGGTGACCAAACCTTTAATCAGACTTTTTTTCCACTCATAGGGAAACCATATTTAGTACCCCAGTCGGCACACGACGTTAGAACGACGTTGTATGGACGTTAGAACGACGTCAAAACTACGTTATTACGACGTTGTTTCAACGTTTTGTTCTATAGTCGTGTCATGTCTAGACACATACAAATTAGTAGTCATCATAGAAATTAAGAGAATACCAAAAAAAAAACAAGAAGCCTTGAGGCTTGAAGATTCCCACTATACACTCAACTAATATTGTGCCTGTGGTCCATTAAAATCAAAAACCTATTTCCACTGAAACAGGACAAGCGCGTTTTCATCCTTCAGGAGCACTTTTTCTCTTATAGAATGAACAACAAAGTAGAAGCAAAAAATATAAAACTTGGCTCTACATCAAAATAAAAAGATTATTCCTAATATATAATGTAAACAAGATTTCCTAACATAATAGAAATATACTTCAAATGATTAGAATTGTATTATATTTTTGTATCAACCAATATTTTTGCTATTCATTCTATCCTTAGACGAAACGTCTATGTTTTATCCAAAATACCGCGCAAGAACTAGGTATTTAGCCTGAGTACTTTAATTATAATTAATAGGAGCACAGTCTTCCTACGTGGTCTCTGGCTATCTCGCTCGAGGGGAAATTAAAGATCCCGTCCTGCGGAGCGGGAATCAAAGAAGAAAAGCAGTATAATTCATAAAAGGTTCTTACTAAATTTTCATCATATTGATCTGTTCTATTCTGGAGCTGCTCCTTGTGATTGTTAATGCTTTTCTAAACAAAGAAGTTATTGTAATAGATGAATGGTTAAAAGTAAAAAAAGTCAATTTATACTACAAGCTACTACTTTCTCGAGCATGTGTAAAGATTACCATCACACACAATCGCTCACTTCCTTTATGCCCAAAGTAACCTGCGCATCGTTAATTACTTTTTCCGCTCGAATCTGCCTGCGGACTGCAGAATTTCGGATTTTTTGCAGATGCGAGGGTTGCTCTAAGACACCGCATTTTGAATGTTACCAGTGACTTTTTTCCATTTAACGTAACGTC